>QGQJ01001371.1:0-11082 GCA_003206725.1 Blastomyces emzantsi
TCTTATGATATTTATCTCAAAGATACCGCCCCCCCGCCGGCCCCTCAATTACCCCTCCGTTACCAGCGTTCGCCGGAACAATTCGCCAACCTGGCTTCTCTCATCCTCAGTTGGTTTTTTTCCTTTTTCTCGTTTCTATCCCCGCGATTGCGACTATTCCATGAGGAACCTGTCGATCAAAAATTTGAAGCGGCAAAAAAGCCGTCATCGGCATCTCAAAGCCCAGCGATGGACGAACCACGCAGTATTTTGGGCCTCTCAAATGAGCTGTTAAGAGAAATCTTGGATCATTTGGCCCGCGACCCCGAGAAATGCGTCAGCGTTGACCGTCGTGCGTACCTCTCGATTGAGAGTTTCAAGCGCCCCAGCCCGCCAGAGCCAACACCCCTCATTTACGACCCTAAGAATGGTTTCCAAGAAGATTATAGGACGGACATCGACCGTTTTAGAGAGGTGTGCAAACGGTTTGCAGACCTAGGCGCCTCCTATAAATTTAGCCGGGTCGTCGTGCGGTTTTCCGAAAGCGCATTTCGGAAATTGGATATGTTGTCAAGCTCCCCACATTTGTCAAGGCACTCGAGAAATTTCACCTATATCATTCGGTCTTTTTATGTTGAAGGTTGTTCCCAATTCCTAATCTCCCCGTTGTGCTTTCTTGCTCCCCCATTCTTTTCCACTTTCTTTTTCAGACATGGTGTGTCTAACGCATCTATCTCCCTTTCTGCTCTTCGGTTTTATTTTTAGATCGAGACAAGCTCAGTGAACTTTTCTTAACGGCGGATTCCAGTAAATTGAATATTTCCGAACATCATCGTCGACTAGAAGAGCAGAAACGTTTAGTCAGCTCGGGTGAAGATTTCGCTTCCCTGAAACGGGCGATGCAGGCATTCAAATCGCTTCAACATATAAAGATCTTGAAGGTGCAAGATGACACGGAGCGGGAGCTTTTACAATTCATCGAGAGACATGATAATCCGCTCGATCCATTAGTATCATTGGATTGGAAACCGGCATGCTCCCACGCAGCGCAGACTCTCGCAATAGCTCTTCTCGAATCTCAGCCCCCTGTTAACCGATTCTCCGGCCCCCAGATAAATCCTCAAGCAGCTCTTACGTTAAAACGAGCCCCAATCGATACGGTTTCCGCGCTTGCAGTCAAGCTGACTTGTTTGGAAATCCACTTCGATGCGATAAGATACGTCAATGCAGAGATGCGGGAATTATCAGAAGTATTTCATACTTTATTCATGGCAGCCAAGAATATGGAAGCTGTGCATTTAGGTTTCCCATCGCGGATACCACTTGATCTCCAGCTCGAAGATATATTCCACAACGTATACTGGGAGAGGCTGCGCGCATTCGGCATCCAAGCCTGGCGCCTGGATGCTGAAGAAATTATCGACTTCGCCCGCCGCCACCGCCGAACGCTCCGCGGACTCCGTTTACGTGACGTCCTCCTCAAAGAAGGAAGCATGTGGAAAGATGTCCTTTCCATGTTGCGCGAGGAGATGGATAATTTGGAGTGGGTCAGCCTGCGACGGATCGATTATTCGAATGCTTTCGACGAGAAGTGGGCTACTAGCGCCGATATATCAGATATCCAGTCATTCCCCAATTCTGACAGCGAGGATGATGACTTATTTGACAGGTATGATGCGGACGCCAACGCTGACAACGATGACTATGAGAGCATCGGCGATGAATCGGACGGTTTGAGCTCGCATAATGGTGACAATGGACCTAGAGCAAATCAAATTGAACTTTCGCCTGATACGGCTATCTCTTTGATATCACCCTTTTCACAGTGGACAACACCGCTGACGTCGATATCTGCCGATGAGCTTGAAGATAATGGAATCAATGTGGAGTACCGGCAGAGGAAACTCTGGGAAGAATGGGTGATTTCGAAGCCGAGATATAATCATAAATAACGAGATTCTTCAGTTTTTTTATTTATTGTGTTTGATATGCTGATGAATTTCCTTGATTTCTCTTGACGACGGTTGGAAAGTTATGTCCCCCTTCCCATGGTTTTTACGCAGCGAGTTTGCTTATTTTGACGAATTATGTTCGTGACGACTTTCCTTCGCTCTGTTTGTTTCGCGTTTTGTTGTTCATCCCCAAGGATCACAAAAGGAAAGAAAAGGAAAGAAAGAAAGAAAGAAAGATAGGCAAAATAAAATGTCTTAAATCTTCACTAAAAGCGTCTATTGCATCAATGTTTTTGCCTTTGCTCCGTTGCCGCTTTTTGTTGGCATTTGTTTTACTTCCTCGTCCTCTTCGTTCAATCAATCGCATCCACCTTCCACAAGCCGCAGCCTGTTCAGCGCCGTCCATTATGCTTTTTCAAAACGGCATGCACTGCTTGTACATGCGTTAGCGTGTCAACAGGGAAATCCGAAGGTTCTTCTTGAGGTTATACTCACTTATGCCTAATGAGGTGCCTCGCGTCGTGCATCCATTGAACCACAATGTGTGCGCGATCTTGCTTGTTGTTCGCTGTACTTGCTGTCATATTTATTTTTCGGGAGGCACGGAGTTTGATGATTGTTTTATATACTCACTTATATAGTAAGAAAAAAGTTCCCCTCAAACATGTTCCAAAAATTATCCAAATTAAAAATAAAAAGACAGATACTCCAAAATTGATTGCGGGTAAAAGAATAACTAGGTTCTGGGATTTCCTGTGTCCATAATGTCATGTTCCGTCCCCGATGATCCTCGTTGAATGAATCATTGAGCAAGTATTAAGGGGCATAAATAAATTAAGTAGTCGAGAATAAGCAACCATACTCAAGAATTAAAGGACCAAATGAAACCAAAATATCCTCCAATCAATTTCTATAGATAGCGATACTAAAAGGAAATATGTTATCATCAGAAATTGCCAGGGGTGTAGAAATGTTGATTTGAAAGCTTGCTTACAATGGCTCCTGGGGGTTTCATGGCCGAGCTGATTGCTGAGCACAAGAGGCGGCGTTTAGGAAAACCCAGGAAATGCTCGTTCGTGAAATCGTCTGCCATGAGCCCAGCAGTATTATACGATGTGCGTCGGAGGGCTGAAAGGGACGTACGTAAACGGGTATTTTGGCGAGGATAGTGGAGGAAGCACGACATTTACATGTGTTTTCTCTCAGAAGAGGCAGAGAAAGTCGATATTGGCTTCAAAAATCGCCTGTTCTCGGACATGCTTCAGAAGGTATCCACAGTGTTCAGCCGGGTATTCTAGCAGTTTGAGGATTCGAGGGTCCGGACTGTTTTCTAGGAACATGCATACAGCGATGCATTCAGCGTGAACTCTTGGATGCATCCACCAGTGGTTTTCTTGGCACTTCTTTGCCAGCCAGTAGCCCAAGATGAGAACTGCCCTAGGATCCTTCTTTTCCAGTAGCGAAGTATAATCGGGTAGCAGCCTTCCCATGAATGCTGTAATTTTCGTGAAATTTTTTCTACAGGGTTCCAGCTCAAGCAACGGGCTAAGCATACGAAGTGGCCAATGATAGGGATTTGTTTCCTCAGTTGTTGTTTCGTCGATTTCGCACAGCTCAGCCAGACCCGGATGGAGGCCTTCAGCACCAGCTCGGTGGTCTTCGAATATGGGGTCATTGGATTCCTTGAAGACATCGAACCAAATGCTGTAAGGTAAATAGGGGCCCGTGAATTTAAGAAGGTATCTAAGTCCAGATTGGAGGAGAAGCCAGTTTAAGGCTTTGGGGTCGGAGGAGAAAAGCCAGGAGTTCTCGGGTTTGTAATCTTCAGCCGAGAAAGAAAGAACACCCATGAGCATACAGGTTGACATGAGGCCGTCCATATTATGGACACCAATCGGAGTAGATAGCTCTTTTTGATATAACGTGATAGCACGTTGCCAATGATAGCTTTCGGCTATTTTGATCGATGACTTCCAGGGCAGTAGCCGTCTGTGGCTAGATGTAGCAGCCCCCAGAATCGCATGCATGAGATACGGAACCTACGACATATAAGTGTTAGGCTCATTCTGATTACTGTTGAATAGATAGCCAAGGTTTCCGGTATTCGTACCTGAAATGCAATACGCAACATTGCCCCGTTTGTCACATCTTTGCCGGTGTCGGTAAGTGCATTTTCTTCTGAAGAAACCGCCAAAAAGTGATAGAGAGCTTCAACAGAATCACGATTAACCGGCTTTGGTGCGATAGTCTTGAGGTCATCTTCAACATTAGGGGCAAGCCGTAGTGCTGAATCTACTTTGTCCGCAAGATCTGTTAATGCGAATGAAAATGCGGCATTATCAATCTCAGGAGATTTAGAACATTTGTCCGCGAATGAGAACACAGCGTTAGGCTTTGGCCGGGATTGTACTGTCAAATAGTCACAGGATATGCCATAGGCGTCACATTTTCTGCAGCCTGGCTTGGTCTCATCACACTGTATTCCAGGGCCCGATTACCGTCAGTTAGATACATCGTGTCTCAACTCCGCAAGACGCAAGTCATGACAAGAATATCCACGCATGTGTATGTACATGGGCATGGGCTTGTGTGACGTAGTAAATACAAAGAATAGGAAGCAGGGTAAAATTTACCTTAATCTTTCGCTTCTTACAGTTGGAGCAGCCAGTCCTCGACTTCCGGTGAGGTCTGCGGGAATGGAAGCTTGGCTCTGCAGACTCGATGCTTTTCTGTTGCGATGGCGTATTTCGCTGCTGTTGTCGAGCATTTTTGACACGAAATACTACCTGATTACCGATCACTCGATTTTCCGATACGGCCAGCTCTTGGGTCTGTTCTCCAGCCTGACAAACTCGAATGGGAGGAGACACTGTTGATTCTGACGGGAACGCCATAGTATATGTAAAAACACTCAAGAAGCGCACTCATGCGAAGATGATTAGTGAGTACGAATCAACACTAATTCGAAATATCAAGCCAGGAAGGTTGCATATGGACTCTAGTTGTTTGGTGGTGTGGACGGCGGTATCTGGGAAGTAACCTGGGTTGCTAGATGTCCAGGATCGAGCTCAGGTAATGATATCTATGCCGTTTGACTACTTCGTAGCAGTACTGGGAGAATGGAGAGAGTATAGCGAGCCAAACCAGGGCACTGAGAGGATGCCTTTGACTCAACCAGACACAAAACCTTTCAAAAACCAAGATACCATACCTTGGATTTATCATTTATTAGTGTCACTGTGATGGATTCAAGGCTTCGGCCCAGCGCTCGTATTTATCTCATCCTGCTAGTCTTAGAAGCGAAGGTTTGTTGGTTGAGCCTTGGGCCTAACTATTGGGTAATGCCGCCTTAGTCAGCATCATGTGCCAACCGTATCCTGAATTGGGAGTGAAGGCTCCTATATAACACGAAATCCCAAGGTCAACTACAGTTTCAGGTCGGCTGAATGTATTGTGGTTCAGAGTGTGTCAATAGGACAATTCTTTCCAGCTTTCAGGCTTGCAAGGCGTTGGCGTTCCTGGAACCATGTTTCGGTGGGGGATCATCACTGATTTTGAGAGGATATATTTTGACGGCTCGCCTATGGATCCAGTGGATGGCTCTCTAATATATCTATCTTCCTTGGTTAAATGGATTATAATACGTTTGGAAGCTTCCTTTCGGTTGAACCAGTGGAGAAATTCCCTGTTGATTAAATTAATGCGCCGAAAAGCCAAGATGGTATGGTTATATACATATACATAAGTGTACATTGGCGTCTTTCCCAGATTCCCCAAAAGAAACCTCGTCACGCTATGGGTTTTCTGGGTAAAAATGCGTCCGCGGGTACTTTACTAGCCTCCTCTTTCATCTCGTCTTCTTCATACTCCTCGTCCTCCTCATCTTCTACCTCCTCGCCAAACATACGACTCCAGACCCCATCCCAAATGCCCTTCTTAGTGACCAGCGTCCCCACCATCAGCAGTGGAAGATGCCATACACTAGCCCAGAATAACCCTCTCGAACTACCAGCTGCTCCCTGAAGTTTCCAAAATCGATACGCTTCCTTGGCTAGCCAGCAATTGACTAGTGTTCCCCCGACTAGGAAGCTTTTATCAACCACTCCGAACCACCACAGGCCAGCGCATAGTGGGAACATGAGGATCGAGTAACGAAGTGCGACACGGCCATTGCGCGCTGGATTTGTCCACGCGAGCATTCTATAGCCCGCATTTTTGTATTCCTCACGGATAGTGTGGGAGAGGGAATTGAAGTGCGGGAATTGCCACGCGAATAAGATTGCGGCCATGAGCCAGCCGCCAGGGCTGTCAGTGCCGAAGAGGAGATCGCGCCAGCCGTCATGTCCCGTTGTAGCAGTTTGGCCGGCAGCAGCGGCCCAGCCCATTAGAGGCGGGATTCCACCGACGATTGCTCCAACCCAAGTGTTTATCACGGAAATACGTTTGAGGGGAGTGTAGACAAACGCATATAGGAAAAGATTGAAAGCACCTAGTGCGGCGACAGTTGGATTTGTGCCCATGTATAGAGCAGTGACACCCACAGTGCCGGTGATGGCGGCAAATATAAGGGCTGCTCTTGGGGAGAGAAGTTTGCGAACGAGTGGTCTGTTACGAGTACGGGACATGCGTGCGTCGTGTTGTGGCTCAAAGAACATGTTTAGGGTGTTGGCGCTTCCGGATGCGAGGAATGTACCAATTGTAAGGTAGATAAAGGTTAGAGTAGAGGTGGAGAGAGCCGGGAGAGGTGTTACTGAGGGGTCTAGGGCAAGGAGTGTCGGGATTGGGTAGAGACCGTAGGCAGTGGTAGCGGTAAGAACAACGAGGAAGGATAGATGTGGTTTTGTAAGAGCGAGGTACGCTGCCATTGTCCCCCGCAGAGAAGTTTTTGGGAGAGAGGACGATAAAGTGGATAGGCGGGAGGAGGCATCGGGGCGGATATCGTAGTTAGGGGTTTTAGCTTCCTGTTCAGCCTTTAACCGTTGTCGTCTTCGATGGGGAAGTTCTTCGGGGGGATCAGGAAGTGATTGATTGTTATTTGCCCCAATTGGGGGCACAGTTGACGATTGAGCATCAACTGTGGGCGCTGCGGAGTGGAAGAGAGGCGATCGATTAGCATGTTGTGGCCCTCTTCTCAACCACTCGACCACGCCATTTCTCGACGAATGACTGGCCGGTAGCCCATTGGAAGAGAAGTACGCTTTCCTCAGGATCCTGGGAATTGTTGAAGCTCGAGATTCCCCATTTTGCAATATCCTACTCGCGGTGAAGCCTCTCCGCCAGAACCCCGCTGGCTGCAGCGCTAGGCGAGTGAAGCAGCGGGAGCAAAGCGCGGCAGCGTCCGGAGCCATGCCGGGGCGGACAAATAACAACGGTGAGGCCATAGCCAATCCAGGTTGCACTTAATCGGCAGCCTGAGCCAACAGAGACCTCGCCATCCGCATGGGAATGTGGTCTATCCGAAGTGTAGTCGTTGTTGTAGAATTCTTGGTTTGGCTTTCTTTTTTTTGGAATCCTTGGTTGCAGATTTGGATCCAACCAATTGAGATGAGTCAGCATTCACGTGATTTAATCGCTTCTCCCTGTTCTAGAAGAAGTAAAAGAATTATGTAGTAGATGCGCGCAAAATAAAATAGACAATAAGATTAGATTTAAGAGAAAAGTAAAAGGTATGCTCCTAAAAATTTCCATTTAGCTACTGGCCATAGTTTTAACTATCTCTACTCCGCATATGGTTGGGGAATAGAAACCGTTTCCGGTTGTAATTTGTGCCAGCCTAGCCACATCCGGTCGCTCATAACCAACCTTGATTATTTGCGGTTCTGGGCCAAATCTCGGACATAAACAATCGATGCCGCAACGAAAACATCAACTACATCGATAAGAACAGCCTTCAGACCAACAAACAGTTCGAGGGACAGCCATGGAGTCTTTTCAGCAAATTCTCCAAACCAACCTACTCAACCCATTACATCCGTACCTTAAACCCATCACCTCCGCCCTTCCCGAACCTATCGATGATGCTCTATTCTCTCTCCTCGGCGAACACTGCCATTCAACCCTCATCCGCTCCCTCGACGTGACGGCAGACCCAGCCTGTTTTCCTCTAGCAATTTCCAAAGTCCTTGGCGTGGCAATCGTCACTTTCAGTGCAATCGTCAAGGTTCCACAGATCTTGAAACTTCTCTCCTCCCGCTCCTCCGCTGGTGTATCGTTTACCTCCTACGCGCTCGAGACTACGAGCCTTCTGATTACCCTCGCGTACAATGCGCGTCAGAAGTTCCCTTTCAGCACGTATGGCGAGTCTGCGCTCATTGCCGCACAGGATGTTGTGGTTGGCGTCCTAGTGCTTATGTTCTCTGCCCAAGTGCCGGCTGCTGGCGCGTTTGTTGCGGCCGTTGCAAGCATGGTCTATGCGCTTTTGTTCAGCGGTGACACGCTTATAGACCAGGCGACAATGGGTTATTTGCAGGCTGGCGCGGGAGTACTGGGGCTCGCGAGCAAAGTGCCGCAGATTCTGACTGTGTGGAAGGAAGGGGGCACAGGGCAATTGAGCGCCTTCGCGGTCTGTGAACCATATCCTGCTTCTTACCTTTCATGGATCTCCTTTCATCCTACGTTCATGATTACCATCCTTTCACAGTCATGTCATTATTAATATATATTCTTCTGGTTTAGGTATTCAATTATCTCCTGGGCTCCATGATGCGCATCTTCACCACCATCCAGGAAGTGGACGATAAGCTGCTCCTCTACGGCTTCATAGCTGGATTTGCCCTTAATCTAATCTTGGGCTTACAGATGCTCTACTACTGGAACGGGCCAGCTACCACTCCAGCGAAAAAATCACAGGGCAAGAAGCCTCAGCGCATGGCAGAAGTGCAGATCCCTGCTGCAAAAAGCTCTGGCGTCTCCCAAAGCCCTTCTGGAAAGGGCCCAACAACGAGGAGGAGGGGATAAATATGTTTCTTTATTCTGTATCTGAACTTTGCTACGCTTCTTTCTATTCGGGTCATGAATTTCACAAACCATGCCCATCTCATGCCTTTTGAGAATGGCATGATAATTTTCTATAATCTTAATATCAAAACAAGTTAAGTACGCGGCTCTAGAGGGCTATGTTTTACAAAGCGAATTTATCCGTAGCGTAATGCCGTAAATGCGGCCGATAAGCTCGTAAATGACGAGCGCCGCTGCATGTAGCAGGTACATTTCCGACATCTGAAATCCGAGGTTTGATACACACCAAATTCCCATGTCCGTGATTCCGCCTGAACGAAAATATCGAGAAAACTGCATATTTAATTCTCTTCTGTAACCACCATATCAACGACCCCTCGGGGCCGCCCCTGTCATCATGAACCTAAACACATCCTGCAATGGTAGCGCTGGCGACATCGGTGCAGGCGGTACGTGTCCTCCTTCCCTCGAAATATCAAACTGCAGTCCGCCGCCCCCAGCCCTCCGATGCACTCCCACAACCTCCATCCCACTCCCTTCCCCTCCTCCCTCCTCCCCTTCGCCGCTCTCGTCCTCGTCTCCACTCCCACTCTCACTCCCACTATCCTCCTCATTCAACCTCCTCTTCAACCCCGTCACGACATTCTTAATCCCCATCTCCTTTTCCTCTAGCGTATAATCACCGCCCCAATTCCGCTTTCTAGCCTCCATGTTCGCCTCGACGGGAGCCCATTGCCACAGCTCTGCCAGCTGCTCTTCTGTCAATCCCGTCCTACGTCTAGTCGCGTCCGCGTTGCCCATGGAGAGGCCCTGGGAGACCCAATCCTCCACACGCGGCTCGAGTTTGGTGCGCAGCAGTTGCGAGAGCATGGCAGCTTCGGTCCGGCCGGGGAACTGAGGGGTAGGGTATGCGACAAGGGATGAGAGGAGGTCATGATGGTCTGTAAGTTGTTCGGAGACGTTGAGTAGGTTGTTTGAGATGATGGTAGCCTGGGATTGGAGGGAGGACCTGGTCGGTGAATGGCTGTTAGCTCTTGCAAATAAGCATGACTAGCCGGTGCACTGCTTACCAGGATGGGAGGGGATCGTTTTGGTTTATGTTGTTGATGAGCGAGGCGAGCGATTGGGTTAATTGGACCAGGCGCTGGCGGGTTTGTTCGAGTACTTTCAGTTGCTCGGGAGATATGGAGGCCATGATTTGAGACGGGTCACTCTTCTTTTCTCGAGGGTTGGTTTAGCTTGCGGCTGTATATGGAGGGAGTTGTCAGCAGCGATACAGACAGTGAGGATGGCGTGTGCTGTCCAGCAGCCAAGTTGTTATACCCAGAGCTGTTTTAAGTTAGTTATTTAAACAGTAGATCACCGGCTTGGTCAAAGCTCGCCATGTTTACCGAAAGATTAAAATGTCCCGCGCACACCTATGCCTGAAAGGCTACCTACCTGGATATTTCAACTCGTGTAACCACAGTTTTGTTTTTGCATTGAACACGTTTCCTTTTATTTCTTCAAACCAGACGTTGTACGGAGTGCACAATATGATATGATGAGGGTGAATTGCCTAACTAAAACGCGCGTGAAGATTAGGTTAGTGTACATACCTGCGGGTACGTTGAAATAAGCGCTCGATCACCACCTCCGTCGGAATTATCCATATTTACCCCTGAATCCGGAGGAATGTCCCTGTAGATCAATTCATTTGCTTACTCTACGTAGCTTAGGATCTATTACATGGCATGTCATCCCCTAGATCATTTCTGATTGGTAATAAAAGGGTTTGTGAAGGGAATAGAACCTCCGCTCAGAAAACCTGGCATCTGAGCATTTTTATACACGACAGTTTAATTTTCAGATAATTCATATTTCATATTGCAGATAGCAGATATAGGCATATTTGCATTTTCATAACATCATACGCTATGGTGTGATAGTCGAACTGGCGCGCAACATCCATATGTACTTGAGCACAAGCCGCAGTTCCCCTTGGCGGATATAGAGTGAGAATCTAAAGCCAGTTAGGATTCGATTCCGTAAGGCTGAGCCAACAGATTGCGGAGGTAGAGAGAAAAAGGATCAAAGGATCAGATTACGAAGGCGGATAGGAGATTATAAAAACAGTTGCAATTGTGGGGAAATCAAGGCAAAATAGCCTGCAAGTATACAATAGTTGGGGTATAAACTCAGATTAGACCGGGGG
>QGQJ01001373.1:0-16135 GCA_003206725.1 Blastomyces emzantsi
TGCCCAGCGCCCAACGCCCAACATTGTCAGTCTAGGTTGTTAGGCGTCAGGCGTCAGGCGTTGGATTGGAGTAACCGATATCAAGCTTCCTTCACGCACTCTATCCACCTCCGCTTCACCGGGCGTCTTATTATTCAACGTATCGGCCTAGCTCGTTCCCCTCTAATTTTGTATAACCCGGGTCGTTTGGACATCGACGTTGGAATACTGATGTTGTCAAGTTTCTTGATTTTGGTTTGCGTTGTTATTGATGCTTCATTAATCCCTTTTTTTTTTTTTTTGCATGGTATACAATGCTCAAGTCAGAGTGGATGTGTAGTACTGATACCCAGAGATCGTAGCTATAGTCATTCGTTTAACAAGAATCAACAAAGAAAGATGAGGTCCTCGTTTTGCTACCTTTTTTTTTCTTCTTTTCTATCAAGCAGGCCTCCGCTTCTCTGTGACTCTCACTAAAAGGAGCGCTTTAGTTTTTGAGTAATAAACATTCAATATTTCAATCAGATAGATAAGACTGGCATTATTGCATGAAGGGATTTGAGTTCATCAACCAACAGTATTTCAGATTGTCGCAAGTGCTTTGTGAACTACCTCTCCTTCCCCAACATCCCCCTGACATTCGAGCATCTCCCAAAACACCCACTTCGACTACTGCTGGAGCCTTGGTGTTCAGCTGTTGGTTTGTTGGTGCTTGATACGCCGACGCGAGCTGCTCACCTAGCCAGGTCTGCCGGAGTGGAAGGCATGTATGAAACGCTAGTGAAAAGCGACGTGACTCAAACGGTGTAGCGAGACGGGCAGGTGCAGAAAGCCAGGGGGCGTGACTATAGGTGAATTTAGCCATTGGTAAGCGTCGTATCAGCGATGCCCATCTGGCAGGTATAAAATGCTAAAAAGAAGAAAGTCCGAAGTATAGTACTAAGCTGACAAAGTGCTCTAGAGAGGTATAGTTTAATAGTAGAAATGATCGCCTGTGGTATCATTATTTAAAACGCCCTGAACCTGACCCGAAATCATAAAATGCAAAAGAATAAATATAAAAATAAAAATAAAAAACCCCAGCGCCGGCGCTGTCATGAGCTGAACTCCAGAACGACTTAGCATATATCTCGCCAGCAGTACGTGAACCCAGTGCCGCCCCAGACGGACTCCAACCATGTAAAACGCTTCGTTCAATAACAGCCCTAACTCCAAAAGAAACAGGGCGGACCAGCACCATTCAATCTTCAAGTAAATCAGCCCACTCCGGAATCTTCTTGATCAAACTCCACATGTATTTCTCTAGCTTGACTGCACACTTAGCATACACCGTGCTCGCATCATTGTACTGGCGACAATTACTAAAAATCAACTTCAGATCAGCAACAAGGTCTTTCGGCGCCGTATAAGAATCGCACTCCAATCTCTCTTCCATAGTCGACAGGTCCATCGGCGAGGAAATGACATTGTAATAATCGGGGACCTCATCCCTGTTCACCGGAGTGAGGAACGGCCACGCCTGTTTGTGGTTCTGGATTTCATTCAGGAAACGCCGCAGTTCGTTAAAATGGCGGCCGTGGCGCGGTTCGCGGGCTAACTTGTCCATGTCTGGCGACCAGCCGGTTGCGCGAATGGCGGGGATGGAGAGCGGGTCGATGGGCGTGACGATGACGCCGTTGGCCCATTGTGGAGGCGGGGAGTGGATGATGTGGCTTTCGCTGAAGGTGCGCATTTTGGCGAGGACGGCTTCCTTCTGCTTGAGAATCATGCGGCCGACTTCGAGATAGCGTATTCGGGGAAGCATGGAGCACTGCATGAGGGTGCCCCCTTCGTAGTCCTTGATGTACCCCATCCAGATGGACCTGTCGAGCGTGATCTCTTTGGTAAAACCTTGTTTCTGAAAATAGCCCGTGGCGTAGTTGTCGGCGTAGGTGAGAAAATGCATCACTGGCGAAGTAGCTCTGACGTAGTCTTTCAAATGGAACATGAGATGCGCGCCGTATCCCTTGACCTGCTGGTGTGACGAGACGGCGCAGAACACGATTTCGGCAAACCGGCGGTCACGGAATTCTCGGAATGTTATTCCGCCAATGACCTCCAGAGGCATTTTGACGATGGCCATGGAGAGATGCGCGCGATCGTAGACGAGGCGCGCGACATAGTCCTTGGGCATTTTGGGAAGTTGCTTTTGAAACAGGCATTTGAGGCCCGTAAGGATGATCGTACTCTCTCTTGAGCCGTCATTGTTGACGACTCGGAACTCGATCTCGCCATTTCGTTCTTCCAAAACTGCAGGCTTTCACAGAAAACAGTTAGAACGGTTTTGCTGCCATTTCAAAAAGACCCTAGCATACCTTCTCCGGGAAAGGCACCGTCCTCATAGCCGGAGTTCTAGCCTCCGGTTCTGCGGACCCATCATGAAAACTTTTGACTCTTTTGGCGTCTGGGGGGTTATTTGGTTCTTCAACAGCAGTGCGCTTCGCGTCGAGATGGTGCCCGATAGAGGCTGGTAATGATTGCGACGCCGCTCTGTCCATGTGCGCTGAATGCCTGCGCCTGGGCTTTTGAAAGGCAAATATGCAAATGAGAAGTGTATTACAGGCTAACCCGGAGCTCTCTAAAGCTATATTGAAGGCTTCCCCCCCCCCCGGTTGAGCCTTTGAATGATGGAATAGTGAGGTTGCTGGGCTGGGATTTACTACTGGCAAAATGCGGGATGCGGCGAACGGAGGCAGACTAAGACAAATTGGGCATAGTCGGCTTGGTGCCAGATCCAGGCTCAGAAAATGTTCAGAGCTTCATTTTCTTGATAATAAGAGGTTTCACAGATTTTTCACTTGTTTATATTTTTTTTTTTTTTATTTATATAAAATGCTTAAATCTTCAAATTAATAATATGATGAGAAACACTACTTATTAGAAATTATATACAGCGCTTGGCTCTTAATGCAAGCATCACCATCATGAAAGACATAAGTTAATACAAAGCGTTGACGACGAAATGCATACCAAAAAAGCATTCAATGACCCCATTTGTAGTGTGGAAATTATACAGTACTCTCACAAGAACGCTCGATGCCGTTAATCACACTTGAATGCCTGGGCCGCTCGCTACTAGAAACGGTTTGAAGTACTGCCCTCTTGATCAGCCATATCAGGGCAGCATGCGACCACGGTCATCGATTCCGCAACGCATAGTTAACGCGAAACATTGATACAAGGCGGGAAGCAGTCCATGCTGGTTGTTAATACGGTTGTTGGCATTTTCAGATAAGAACACCTGAGACCCTTCAACCTCTTGCTTTGAACAGTCCCTGGGCCGTCTTTCAATGGAGAATGAAATAAAGGAAGAAAAAGAAAAGAAAAGAAAAGAAAAAAGAAAAGGGGGCTAGACTAGGCTATCTACACTGGTAGTCTTTCCATCTCGGTCCGATGGACGCGGACTGTTTCGACTACGCTCGTCGTGGTAGTTGATCGATACATCCATGGTGCGCACAATGCCTAGCTTGTCCCTTGTATGATCTTCGTCGCTGTCGGATATGCTGGGTCCCCTGCGGAACTTGCCGGTCTGGGTATGGTTCGCGGTCCCGCCTCGCACGTCGGTCTCGTGTCGTGCCTTGGAGGTCAGCTCGAATATGCCATCGTCGTCGATGTGTGACTTTAACTGTGTCCCGCGTGTCCCGTATGCGCTATTCCCGTAGGTATTTGTCTGGGTGCCGCCGGTCGAAGTGCCCAGTATGAAGGGTAAGTAGCGTTTGAGCACGGGTTTAATCCCGGGCCCGCACGCGCAGATGATGGCGATGTTGACTTCAAGCGTCGAAGCCGAAAAACCAAAGTTCGAGGCGGGCTTGGATGGGTCAACGTTGGTGTACACGGTTTGGATGAACTGGACCAGACGCCAGAAACTAACGATAGTGACACTGCGCACATCGAACGTTTTAGTCATGGTTCCAGTTTGATAGGGTTGTTCGTCGAGAGTACTTACATCACTCCGAGGCCGAGGAGGATCATGACGGCAACCTTGCGCCTCCGTTTCAATTGCAGCTTATAGGTGATGAGGCAAGGAACGGAAAGAACAAGTAAATCCGTCACGATGGTCATGATAGTGCCCCACAGGAAGAAAATTCCGTAGTCGATACACTCGAACTTCATGCCGGGCATCGGCACGGACCAGGCGAGCTTGATCGGTTTGCACTGGAAAATTATGACGATTTCGCCAATCAAAATCATAGCTAAGTTGAGGGCAAACACAGACCACAGGTAGCGCACGATGTGCTTAGATCCGGGCCCGAGCCGAGACATGAAGATGAGGGTCGACGCCTTGACAGTTGGCAGGCAAATGGTGTATATAACCTGGTTCGCAAACGCCCACTAACATACGGGTTCAGCAATTCATTCCAGGGCGATGGGGTTCTTCTCGAGAAAATGCTCACTCTTCTGGCCTCAAGCAGGTCTGCTAGGGGACGCTTGTCTATCGGAGGCACGTCTTCGAAAGGGATGCCAACATTATTGGTCTTGACGTCTGCAATGCTTCTAGTCACTATCAGAGCAAATCCATGGTCAATTGAATGTACTCACAATACCAACAGACCACACAATGCGCGGTGCTGAAGATCTAAGTTTCCTCTGTCAGTATCTACCACACTGTCTATTTCTCGCTTTCTCTCCGAGTCAAACACTAACCATTGATAATATGATGAGGTAGTCATCTTCCATGAAATTAGCAAAAATCCAACTATCTACCGATGAGACTCAATTTCAATGGTAAATATCCTTACCCCATCCAAGCGAATACCGCGAGACTTTCCTTCCAAACAGACGCAACCCCACAGCGAAGGCCGCAATAACGGGAAGCGCAACTACCACGCCCAGTTCGGCACGTTGCTGGGAATCGTCCACCATTATATCTTATGGGCGCTGTTTGAACATTGCCCTCTTTCATTGGTTCTCGAGTGCGAGGCTCACGAAAGCTCGTCAAAGACGTAGCCTCCTCCCTTCTTGATGCTTCTGTGCTCAGAGAGGGTCAGTGTGTCCAACCAAGCTGGAAATGATAAAGCGATATTTACCCGTTTTAAGATCAACAGGGATGAAGAGGGGGGATGGGAGGGAAAAGATACGACGCCAGCAAGAACAACTGGGTCAGGCCATATTCTTATTATGATTAGTGTCACTGCGAATCACTAGCGGTGAATCTGAAAGTTAGTCCGCAAGACACATAATTTAACTCTCCTTTGCAGTTACGAAACAGAACGAAAGGACACAGAGAGCGAAGCTAATAATGTGGCTGCGGCGCCGCCCAACTCGGAAACAAAAGATTGATGACCTCGTGAAGCTGTTGGAGGAGGAGCACGCCCGAGCACGTCTACCTCGCGTCTACTGCTAGGCACTAACTTAACTCGGTAGGGCCAGGCCCCTGGGAAGCGATCAACCACAGTCCTCAGCTCCAAAGAAAAGTAGCCCGGCCTGGACCCTGGTGCTCGGCTGCTGGAGACAACAAGCGAGAAAGATATACGGAGTTCATACATGGACCATTATTGTGGCCACTTCTCGTCCGTTGCAATCCACTGAGCTACCATACTTCGATGCTCCGACATTGCCTCTCCGCTTCTCTCTCTGGAAAAAAAGGAGAACGGCCATCAATCGCCAGGTCTGAGGTACCCTGAGGTGAACTTCGATCTTGGACTGGGGAGAAATGGTGACAGAACGGGCAGATTGACTTTGCGGGGGTTCAAATCGAGGAGGAATAACTAATAATAATAATGGATCGATCTGTGATCGGCCTTCCACGCGGTGGAAGCTGACGATTGAGACGCCTCCACTCCTCCCCCAAATCCACCGCTGACAAAACATCAGTATCTATCTTCATTGGGGAGTGCTGCCGATTTTGGTGACGATTCCGGTTACAATGATGGCTTTCGGCAGAACCTGTACTCCGTGGAGAACACAACAACATTCCAGAGCTGGCGGTCATATACAGTACGGACAACATCCAGCCAAATTCGCCATGCGGGGTCAATCAAGTGGCGGGCCGGCGCATTGGCGGCGCACTTAGCGGCGTCGACATTTTTGCTTTTTGTCGCCCATTGCGATTCGCCGGCGCCCTGAATTTCTAGGGCTTCCCGACTCTCCCACCCACGTGGAGGTGGACGAGTCGCCCTGGCTTGACCGTTATTGCCCTGATGACGAGGATGATGATGATGGTGATGATGATGATGGGAGCTGCACACTTCGAATCGCCTTATATTATATATATATATCTCTTGAGGCAATCTAAGGGGGAGAAAAGGGTCTCGCTCCCAGGGGCAGCGGCGCGAATTTGAACCTTCGAATCCTGCGGGGTAGGGTCCAAGTTTCGGGGTGGGGCGACTGTCTGCCCATCATGAAACCCGCTTGGATCTCGGGGTTGTTCCAGCGCTGGGTTAGACGGTGTTGGCATCATGGCATGGCGATAGTGATGGAAACGAAACCAATCATTGCCTGTGGAAAGTTCTTTTCTCAGGTCCACAGGTGCACCGGGCATGATACTGACGTTGGCTTCCTTCGCTAGTTCATCGCTTGGGATTTAATTTCCCGAATGTTGACTGACTGATTGATCTAACCTTTTTGTCCTTGGCACATTCACCTAGGGCCTTGGCTGTCTCTTCTTTTCTCTCTCTATCCATCCACTTTGGTGTTGATCAACTCCTGGTTCCTGTTCACAACAAGGCTGGAGACTGGAGTTCCCTGCACGGCAAAGTTGCACGCGACATAGCATGTGGTGACTTTGTAACTGCTGCCACCGCAGTAAAAGGAAAGAAAAAGAAAAAGAAAAAAGAAAGTAAGAAAAGAAAAATCCTAAAAACTCTTCTCAAGAAGTTCAAAAATAAATAACTACAACTCTATTTTAATTTTTATAAAACTTTACTTCCGAAGATTTATCTGGAATGGTTCGGCCCCTTAACTACCAGTAAAAGACCCGTCATGATCGAGCTCTTTTGCCCTGGTGTCCTACAGACATTACCTTTACGGCTAATTTTCTTAAATATTTTCATATATAATTTATCTCTCAGAACTGACTGATTTTTAAATATTATTTGTATTATATTATAAAGATATTAACATTAAGCTGATAAAAAAAAATCTGAATTCTAGTCTACTATCTTTCTTGGCACTATTTATAAAATTATTTGCTTAAAAAAACTACTTACTGATATCAGTATTCTTTCTTTATATCTAATTCTTTTAATATGATACTCAAGAAGGTGAGCTAAATCCTCTTGAACACTAAACTAGTTTTCAGCTTCATGAATCACTGACTATGGAGCAAGATCAGCTCTCTAATTGAAACTTCCGAAAAAAAAAACATACGACCGACCAAGCTGTGCGAATCCGGAACTTGTAAGTGGCTTTCTGACTACTGCTACTACTATTTTTTGTCACAAGACTCTAGAGATCTAGCTAAAGAGAAAGGTGAAAATGGGTCTCAGAAAGAGCCTGGTCCACCAGCCAGCCCAGGTTCTGAAGAATTTCGCAGCGTTCTCTATAAGTAGCCATGAAAAGGGCGTACCTTCACAGCACACAGTGTGCCGCAAAATCTCCTGCTTTATCGCAAAATGGGAAACGAAAACCGGCCGAGTACTCCTAGCAGGGTTGAAGAAGGATGTCAATAATGTTGGTCAAATGTTGTATACTCTTATGCTTTCTCTGCTAACTACCTACGTAATGTGAATGCAGTTCGTTGCCAATTGCCTCACACCAAAGTATGGCCTTTCCATGAAGCACTGAGAGAAGCAAGTTACATAGGAACAAACAAAGACATCAACAATCCTTTACACTGGCTATTTGAAGATGATGACCATGACTGTCCCCATGAAGTCATGAGAGTGTGTACCTTGACGTCAGTCTATCACTCTTCTCAAGCTCAGGGGACAAGAATGAACACTGTCATAGAGACCAGTTTCTACTATGACTGACACCAATGAATGTCTGTATTGTAAGATATGTAACAATCAACTTCATCATAGACACATTTTCATACAACTAAAATAATGAATTAGCATCTTATACTCAGTATGAAGTTGTTCAAATCCAGAAAGATGGATTACTGAGTCACAATGAACCAGGAATTTCTAAAGAGATTGCAGTTTAAGAATGAAAAAAAAAAAAAACTTACTTTATATCTTCTATCTATAACTTCTTGCTAAAATATCTGCAGCTCAGAGAATTTAATTTATGAGTAAAAGATTCTCAGAAGAAACTTCGTATTCTATTTAATGACAGTTAGTTAGTCTTACAGATCTAGTCTTCAAAGATATCTAAACAGTGCATAAACTATTGAATGAGGCCACCTCAAGGGCAAAATCATTGTCCTTTGAGTAAGAACACAGTGTTAAAGGATCTACATACAGTACCTTTGTGTTCCGCATGGTTGTCTCCCAGGGACATGACAAAATTGAAGTTAAATATCCCCTTCGCACTATTACCACGCTACAACTATTAGCTTTCTTGCCAAACGAATTTTTTCTCGGTACCCTCTTTGTGTTCATGGGATTAGAAGAGAAATTGCCAACAAACTGAATTATATGCCATGACCAAAGCTACACTTATCAAACATATTGATGGTCACCTGGCCGGCCAGCAGAATGACAAGGCGCTCCAGTGTCCACATCCTTGTTGCACATCGTCCTCGACATCCTTGAAGTCATCTTAAGGATACCGGGCCACCGGTTCTTCCCCTCACCAACACTAGAATTGTCCCGATATATTCAACTCCGCTGAACTCTGAACAACTGCTGATTTTTCTGGCATCTAGGCTCGTTGGAAAAGGACGCTGAATCCTTGTTCTCCGTCGCGATATTGGGGACCCAGGTCCTGCACGGACAAACATTTCGACCTGGCCCTCGCCGAGCGGAAATGGCGAATGCCGGTGGATTATGTACGCTACGTTGCGTTGCGCCCTCCGGTCCAGCTGCAGTTAGACTAGGAGTTTGACTGGAGAAGGCCTGATATGAGCCTTGCCCGGCATCCACTACATCAGAGGCTTGACACTCATCCAGTGCGTCAATGACAAAGAAAACCCTCAAACACTCTCCTGCCACAGACTGGAGGGTCGCCAGGATTTCATCAAAGGAAAGAGGTTCCCAGCCAATTGTCTTAGCAGACTGGCCACCAGTTGGTCCTCTTTCTGCTCCTCATGTTGCCGAAAGTTGCAATAAATATATGCAATAGCAACTTTCGAGTCATCAAAAAACCGTGCTATGAGGTTATCAATAACAATGGATGCCATAATTATCTTCCCTGTCCCCGGAATGCCTGGGCAAAATAGTGTTTCTCCAGTGGTTGTGAGCCATGTCTTGTACTGAGGTGAGTCTAGAAGCCATTGCCCAGTTCCCGCTTGTCGCCGACTGAGGAAGTCATTGTGCTGAGACGTGTAATCGATGTGCGTTAACTAGTTGAGAATGGCTAGCTGTTCTTGATCATCTTGCCATTGATTTAATCGATCCAAACCCTTTTTTCATTGCAAAAGTTGCTGCACTGCTCTCGTTCAGCTTTCTTTGATCGGCAAAGGAGGAATTTGAAGGGTGTACCCACCTAGATATCCATCCCAGGAAAAGTGTTGAGTAGTATAATATTCGATGCCGATCCGGTCTCGAAACTCAGAAACATCCTCTCACTTGAGCTCCTTCCACATTCTCTTCATTCTATCGCCCAACCTTCCGCCATTTGACTCCAGGCTGTCATACTTTTCAAGCATCTTCTCCAGTTCCTCAAGGACATTGTGGCAGCCATTCAAGATCTGGCCAACTTCCGCTTTCTGCTGGTCGCTGAAGGCCCATTCGCAGAGGTCAACCTCAACGTCTTGGAGAACAATTGAGAGGCTTCTAAGTCTGTTAAAGTGTGAAATGATCAGCAATGGCTGACAACGCGAATAGTCAGGCAACATATTCATCAGAGACAGCCCCTGAATTGGCCCGGAGCACCGACGAACTCCCTGCGCAGCTTGTTGACAAGCCCTCACCGTTATGAAGTCGCCGACACTGAATCCGAAGCTCATTCTCAACTATGCTCTTCCCCGTCCAGAGTTAGGTTGAAGCTGAACAAAGTCAGGAGAAAGCACACATATTGAAGTGGGAATCCTGGCCCACAACACTGTTAGATAGTGAAAAAATGACAAGTAAAATAATCCCTTGTTTCGAAGTGATTGAGATGGCTGTCTGTGGTGATGCGATGATTGAGTATGTTTGACACCCAGAACTTTGAGTGCCGTTGTGGCTGGCTGAAGTCACGGACTGGACCGGAAGAAATCCCTCGAATGCCTTCAACCAATCCGTTTCTATCAGAAACGTTATTTTGTTCGCCAGAGAAAAAGGATACAGAGTGCCCATGATTTTCGATATAGAGGAAAACAACGCTCTGAGGCATAGAAGGGCGAAGAGCAAAATGGTGGGGTACTTTCTGCATGGCGTTCATCAACGGGAGCCTCGCCACACATGTTCAAAGCCCATTGGACGTTCATATGGTAGAAGCCGACAGTGTTATGCCTAGCCACCGAATTCAACAGCGGGGAGGACCCTTGCGAGTGCCTAGAGATGTGATGCCTGCCGCGTATGCAAAGGACCCGGAGACTCGATGTTGCTCGGTGGGCTAGCTGAACCGATGATCATCCGAGTCTTGCAATCAAAATTGCGACTTTCAGCCAAGGGGTCTTCGCGAGTCCTCCTCAGTCAGGCATAATAGATTTTGCTTGAGGAATGCAATAACCTCGCAAGACGGAATGCAAAGAGGGTATATTGTACTCCGTAGGGCAGAGATCGAATACCCCAGAGGTGAATTCTCACGTTACCTCACGCAGACTACCTAGAGAAACTACCTAACTAGGTAACTTAAGCACCGTGGTCAACAAAACCAAATAGCACGCCAACATTCGGAAAAACATAGTTAATGGGTATGATAACTTTGGATCAAAGTTCCCTGTCGATACAAGCCAAAGCAGATTCTGTGACAGACAAATCAGCACAATTTCAGACTCATGTCAACAGTTATAAACATATAAGTTCCCACGTACTATGTAGTTATGATGCCAGGGATTCAATACCTGGACAACAACGGTAGTTACAGATTACTGCTACCCAGGTACGGAACTTCGGGAGATCTGCAGGGGATGTGACTTACTGCGTACATAGTAACTATCCACTTCTTGACAAACGCATTGATCTTGGCCAGCTGAGCCACATATATTCATATGCGGTGCGGGGAACGCGAGCTTCGTGTCGTCTGGGGGTTCTCGTGGCATTCAAAGGAGAGAGATTTTGGCGACATGCTTTGGACTGCTATTGGAAGAGCTTTTGCTTCCCAATCGGCGCCATGGGAATCTGTCGGGGCTGCAACCAAGTTCCCTATGGGGTCATGGCCAGCCAGCCATAGCTAAAACCGATATATTCCATACAGACACCCCCACGCTGTAAGAGATATGGACGGAACGCACAACAGCTTTTATATACTTATTTCACGCTTCCTGCTGTGGCTCTCTTGCGAAAATCTCTCTATCACGAAAATTACATTTGGAGTTCTATATCAGGAGATGTACAGACTGCATTCACAGTTGCTGGATTTCTATTGACTTTTGGAACTGGTAAGTTCAATTGACTGTTATAGCACACTCAATTTGCCTCTGAAAATAGTGATTATTAAGTATTTTGTATTTTATTTTATTTTATTTTATTTTATTTTAGCGGTTTTTGGCCCTACTGGCAATTATTAGTAGTACTACATAAGTGACAGCTAGAATTTTTTATAATATAATACAATTTAATTCACTTACTTATATGACCCCAGTAGCAGCCTTCATATAATATTACCAGCTCCAACTGAACCTCTGTATCTAATAAATAGCACAAGTTGCGTGCCGGGTCAGGCTTGGCGCATTGGCGATAGTGGCTGTGCAAGGCGCAAGTGTTTTGTTCCCAGCCAATCACAATCAGCATTTTGTGCGTGTGGGAGCCGCTGAGCCACGCTCTTACATAAGCCACGTACGGACCGACGAAAAAGAAAGCCGCAATCACATGAGAATTGAGCCTCCTCCTGACCCTCGCCGTCGTCGTCGTCGTCGTCGTCGTCGTCTTCGTTTCTGTATGATTCTCTTCTGCTTCTTGCTCATGTCCATCCATCTTATCCTCTTATCTGAGA
The DNA here is from genome assembly GCA_003206725.1 of Blastomyces emzantsi. Classification (NCBI taxonomy): domain Eukaryota; kingdom Fungi; phylum Ascomycota; class Eurotiomycetes; order Onygenales; family Ajellomycetaceae; genus Blastomyces; species Blastomyces emzantsi. The sequence goes on from QGQJ01001373.1 coordinate 12,145, forward strand.
CCTCTCTCTGCGCGCAGGCTATCCAGGGAAAACCCGCTTTGTGAAAGATCTGCTGCCGCTCATTTACTCCTGCCAACTAACTATCTTGTCCCCCGCCATCGCCAGCCCGCCAACCAGCCAACCAGCGCTCGTCCTAACGCCACTGTTAAACTCTGTTGCCTTAACAGCCACATGCCGCTTGCCCTCTCTCCCCGCTATCCGCTCGTACACTCTCGTCAAGGTTTGCCCTGACGGAAAGAATAGATCAAGAACCTACCCTACCTACGGAAGACACAAAAAAGGACTGAGCGGGTAGGAAAAGAAAGTAAAAAAAAAGGAACAAAAAATTAAAAGCAAGCAATTTCACTGGTCCTGTGCTCTACTAGTTTGCCTCCCGCGCCGACCAATAATCCTATCCAACCGTCCCAGTGGCCTGACTCAGTCTGCACTCGTGCGAACGCGGCCCCGCCGGCGAGCCAACCTATTTGATCCCTGGTAGAAAATTCTTTCCCGTGTCCACTTCTTCGGCCGCCCCTCGCCTCTTCAGTTTCTATCTCGAAAATACATACATACATACATACGGGCATATTTATTAGCACCGCTATTCATTTATACATCCATCCATACATATATATATATATATCTCCCTATATATATAACAACCCGCCGCTTGTCCTATCAATTCCGCTCCGTCGTCTCTTTTTCTATCTTCTCCCTTCCAGTATACTTCCATGCCCCGACGGTAGTTGCCGACGTTGACTGGCCCGGAGGTGCGCGTTGTGGAGGCCGCCTAGAGCAACCCTTCAGAAGAAAAAGATCAGGCGAGAGAGGCAGAGATTGAGACAAAGAGAAAGGGAAAGAGACAGAGAGAAAGAGAGAAACCGCGAGCGCGAGTTGAACGTTTTGGTTATTCGAATTAAAACGACTGCAATAACAAGTCAATGGTCATAACCAAAACCGGCTCATCCAACCCTTCGTAGCAGAACACGCACCCCCCCCTGCAAGATGGACGGCCATGACCTCCAAGAAAATGCGGACAATGACCTCCCCAAACCCCAACAACCATTTCCGTCAAGTTCGCCCATGCCGTCGGCCGACTCTCATCCCCCAACGCTGCGCCGTGTCGCTGACAACCCCGCCATGATGAGCCCTTCCTCCACCCCTCTTGGCCACGTCAATGCCGCTCGGAAGCCACCTGTTCCTCCTCCTACCTCCACCCCGCGATCCAGCGGCTTGAACCAGGATATCCAGGCAAAAATGAAGGCCTTCTCACTTTCCAGGCAAGGTGTCCGTCCAGGAGCGAACCCACAGGCGTCTCCAGCAAATCCCATAGTGACTGCTGCGGTCCAGGGAGGTTCGCTTGTCGGTGGTATTCCTTCCACCAGTAGCAGGGGTACTCCTTCCCCGGTAGTTGGTGGCGCTATCCCGCCCGGAATAGGCAGATTACCATCACATTCGGCCCCCGGGTGGGCGTCGCATCCTCCTACACCGAGCCCGAACACGCCAATACAACCCAAAATGGGTGGTCTGGCTGCAAAAAGAGGGTTAAACCGTGGAATGAAACTATCCGATGCTTCGGGACCGCAAAAGGGCAGCACAACGCCGGGGCAGCCGGGAAGTCTCCCTGGTGCGAACGATGCCTCGCAGGGCACGGGAGGACCGACTGAGACGCAGTTTAGCAAGTACTCGGAGTTTGTGGATACGAAATCGGGCACTTTGAATTTTAGGAACAAGGCCATTATACATAGTGGCGGCATCGATTTTACCTCGGGCAGCAGTTTCAGCATATCTCTGGACGAAGTTGATACGCTTGATGAACTAGGCAAAGGTAACTACGGTACCGTCTATAAGGTTCGGCACTGTCGTCCGCATTTGCGAAGACCTGGTTTGGGTTTGCGGGGTGCCGTGTCAAGGCAATCTGCGGCTCAGCCCGCGACAACACAAGCCTCTAACGACCCTGATTCTAATACTACTTCCAACGTGATAATGGCTATGAAGGAGATCCGCCTCGAATTGGACGAGGCGAAATTCACCGCTATTATTATGGAGCTGGATATCCTGCACCGCTGCGTATCGCCGTTTATCATCGATTTCTACGGTGCGTTTTTCCAGGAAGGCGCTGTGTACATTTGTGTGGAATACATGGATGGTGGATCTGTGGAGAAGGTCTACGGCGATGGGATTCCAGAGAACATCCTTCGGAAAATCACCTTGTCTACCGTCATGGGCCTGAAGTCCTTGAAGGATGAGCATAACATCATCCACCGTGACGTCAAGCCGACGAATATCCTAATCAACACACGCGGGCAGATTAAGATTTGCGACTTTGGCGTCAGCGGGAACCTGGTGGCTAGTATCGCGAAGACTAACATCGGCTGCCAGAGTTATATGGCCCCCGAACGGATTGCGGGAGGCGGTACCACCGCTGGCGGTGGGACGTACAGTGTGCAGAGTGATATATGGAGTTTGGGCCTGACGGTAATCGAATGTGCTATGGGTCGCTACCCATATCCACCTGAAACGTTTAATAACATCTTCAGCCAGTTGAACGTAAGTAGTCAAAAGAAAACTAAACCATACCCCAAGACCCAGCACCCACAAACAACCAAAATCCGCGACTTTTTATGCTAACACGCAAACACAGGCCATTGTCCACGGCGACCCTCCCAAACTACCCGAGCGCGGTTACTCGTCCAAAGCCAAAGATTTCGTCCAGAGCTGTCTGAACAAAAACGCGTCCCTGCGACCCACCTATAACATGCTCCTTCGCCACCCCTGGCTATCCAGCCTGATGCAGCCGCCTGAGAACCACCGCCCAATCGAGAAAGAAAATGACGATGATGCCAAAACTGACGGCGACAACGACAACGACAATGACAACGAGGATACCAACAATAAAACCTCATCTAAACCACGACCATCATCTCTCTTCGAAACGGCCGATGAGGAAGTCGGCAGATGGGTTGTTGATGCGCTGGACCGTCGTGCAAGAGGCGTCATGGGCAATCAGCAACGGCCGGCGTTGCATGCCGTTGCCCTTGATGCGGTGCCGGGGAGTCCGTTGTTGGAGGATCCGTCGTTACCATCACAGTGAAAAATAGTAAAGGGACGTCGAATACGGATGATTAGGTAGGGATCAGAGTATACGACTTTTGTTGGTGGAGTGGGATTGAGGGTTCGTAAAAAGGAGAGAATCGGATGGGTGGGATTTGAAAATAAGGAACGTCGTACATGAGTACCAAGAGGGTATTGAACGGCATCTATATATATAAGTTGGATGTATATATATATATATATGCAAGATACATATGTGAACGCCATGATGTTTCCACGTTATCGTGCGGATGATTATCAACGAACGGGCTGAATTACTTTCCACACTGCGAAAAAAAAGGAGCTGGGGGTTGGTGCAGGCGAAGGGAACGACGGCGCAGGAGTGGACCAAGTCCAAAACACACAGATGGATAAACGGACAGATGAAAGAGAGGAACGAAATGAAATGAAAGCATGAAAACTGCGCTGGCGCGGGAATGATGGATTTTTTCCTTTTTTCTTTCCCTTAATGGTTCTATTTTCCTCCTTTTCTCTCCTTTTCTTTCTTTTTTTTGTTTTCTTTTGTTGGTTTTATTGATATCCTTCTCCCTTTTTCAACCTATTCCTCTCTCGTTTATATAGTTCCATCCCCCGAGAGGATTTAGGGAGTCTTGAAGTTTGGGATACGCCATTTGAGCCATTTATTGCGTCCTTGTCGCCCATCGTCTTTTTTTGCTTACGCGTTTTCCTTTTTCATCTCGAGGCAAGGGTGGTGGATATTTGCGTCTACATTTTTGTTTCCTGTCCAGAGGGCTACTCATTGCTCCCTTTTTCTCCCTTTTCTCATTCGGGACGCCCCTTATTTTGGCGTGCCTATGGTTCAAATATATTGTATATCCATTTCTTTTTCTCTTTTTTTTCTTTTATTTTTTTTTTTTTTTAATTTTTTTTTTGCGACTTCCTAGCAAGGTAACACACT
>QGQJ01001375.1:0-11139 GCA_003206725.1 Blastomyces emzantsi
AATCACCCGTATCCATTTAAGACGCAAAAACATTTCTGTCGTTTCATTTCTTTCCCCTTCAAAACATTGCTGTGACATATCCATGATTGCGAGCTGTGCTTTGAGGGTTTTCAAACGGGCAGGTTCGGAAAACCACCAAGACCTCAGTTTGATTAGGGGCCCTTTGTTTGAAGAGGTTCAAAAGAACGGACAATGTTTTCACGTCGACATTGGTGATGTCGTTAGTTCAAAATACCAGCTGATCGGTGAGAGCGCGCCATGAGAGGAATGGGAGTGTTTTGAAAACTGCTCCTGGCCCATCTGAGGAGAAAAGCCCAATCGAGCTCACGATAGCGCAGAATCGGTTATGTTTGGGCGAAGGTTGGGGGAAATGAGGGCGCATTGAGGGACCAATGGCATGGGCGGGCGGTTGGTAATAAGACCCAGGAACTGCCGTTGCCTGCCAACATTTTAAAATAAGCCAGGTTAAGGCTTCAGCGTGGCTTCAAAAGGTGTGAGTCTAGAATTTAACACATTTTACTACCTTCTATTTGATCATATCTAACCATTAACGTATAAACAGGGGACAGGATGATATAATATAATGTTGCGTTTGACATTCATAGGCGCATTTCTCGAACTCGTTCTCTATAAAAAGTTTATTGACAAAAACTTGGGCCGAGTCGACTCATATCATTCATGCATGTACGTCCGGTTATTTGTACAAAACCATGGGGCATCAGAAGTATATAAGGAAAAGAAAGGGGAGGGGGGAGGTAAGAAAATGATCAAAAGAAACACAACCCGAAATCTGCCACCTCCACCTATGAACCGAACCCTCAGTCATGTGTAACCATCCGCATTCCCTTCCTCAGCTCAAAATCCTCCCAACGCTACCTAGCCGATCCTTTAGGTACAATAGGAATCAATGATGGCCAAGCCAATGATTTCCGCCGCAAGTTTCTTGAACTTTTCATAATGCTTCTTCTTCTTCCGGGTTCCCTTTCCGCGGCTAAGCAGCAGCTTGGCAGCTTTCTTATAGCCACCAACCTCGTCAATGGTGTCCTTGAGCTTTTTCAGTTTCTTCAACTTGCCCAGCTTAGCGATGACGGTGTAGTTCTCAACGATAAAGTAGGCAATGGCGCCAGCGCACTTGGTGACAGTCCATACATCATCCCACCCACGGGCGGCAACCGCTTTCGACTGGCCCTTATGTTTCTTCAACCATTTCTCCGTCGCATCGGAGCCCTGGTCAAGCACTTCATCCGGAATTTCGCTCATGAGCCTGAAAGCCTCTTCGAGTTGTTCGGGGCTTAGTAGCTTGAAGTCATCCTCGTCAATGTCGCCGTCATCGTCGATGTCAAAGTCGAACTTGGAGTCTCTGCCGGGAACCGGGTTGGGATCACGCTTGACAACGTTCTTGGTTGAGCCGAGATTGTTGCCATTGAATTCGGGGAAGGTACCGATGGTGGCGGCGTTTACACCTGAGAACAGGTGAATCGCCGTGAGGAGGAGGTAGGGGATGAAGTGAGGCAGCATTTTCAGCTGAGTAGTTTTTTTGTGCCTTTAATGCAATTTAGAGGAGTGGAAGTATATGGCACAAGATAGGAGATCAGAAAGGCGTTTTGCCTCTTGAAGCGGGAAGAGCAATCGCTTCTTGATCAGCTAGCTACCTTGTCTTGTAGCTGCTGCTTCTGCTTCTGAGGAAAAGATAGAGCTGTCGAGGGTGAAAGAAGCATCCTTATATAACTTTTCTCGCGACATTGGAGCAGCGAGTGTAGCTCTCTTCGCACCTCCTTCCCGTATCCCGAATTGTGATATCCAGAGCAGATACGAGACTCTGCCTCAAACTAATCCCAACTCCAAGTCCATCTCATGAAGCTATTCCAGACGACATACAGAGATATCGTATTGACCCCATATCTTTGCAAGGTGGACCAATCTCCACTCAAAGAAGTAGAAAAGAAATCTCCACAATAATCAAGAAGAAAAAACAAAAAAAAAAAAAAAATGAAAATGAAAGACATCCTCTTCAATGTCAAAACAAGACTTAAGTCAGCACAGCACTGCCTCGATCATGTTGTCCGCGTCCATCATAAAACATCATTTTCGGTGCCTGTCCCTGAACGCCGAGACCTTGAACGGGGCCATACTCGCGCGATGCTCCCACCCCTCGATGTTCTTGAAGCACGAAGGCCACACCTAGCGATGATCGCCATCGATCGGGCTCGTATCTTGCTCAAAGAAGTAACGATTACCTTAAGGACGGTACCAAAGGGGGGAATGGCCAAGGTTTTATACGATGGCCCATCTTAAGCGATGGCCAAGTTCCTGCCACTTTCGGAACAATTGAGCTTGACAAAGAAGATGCCCGCGCGCGCATCTTCCTATTTAGTGAAAGCTGGATTGGTTGGCGGGATGGGTTCATGCATGAAACCGAGTGCTAGGCGGTGCCTGCTGCCCGGAATGCGGGGGATGGAGCGTGGCAGCGTCCAAGCTCCACCCGCGATCGACCTATCCAAGCCTTCTGACTAACCCGATGTGGTAGCTAACATCACGATTTTTTGCATCCAAAGTTGAAGTTGTCGACGAGAAAAGTGGAAACGAGAGATAAAAATAAGTCAGTCTAAAATAGTATGGTTTTCGTTTGTTCAAAAGTGATTTGGCCTTCGTTCTGTGTTCAAACTCAGGGTGGAATCTGTTAATGCTCAGCCCTCCTCACTTCTTGACTTCAATAACTTAGTTTCTCGGCATTCTTCCTCGAAGGTGCTTTCCTGCGGGATGCGTTAAATTGAAGCGGTGTTTAAATTCCTTGTTCTCTGATAATAACATCGAACATGACGAGGCATAACAGACACCAAGAACAGCAAATGGATTGGTTGGTCCGCACCAAGCTGCCACCGTAACAGGTGGAGCAAACGCGAAACACCGCCATGGAGTCGCTCGCCTCCACATCCTCGGTGGTTGGTGGTTCGCTGCTAACCGAAATGCCTCTCATGTCTGATGACATAGCCGTGCCTGCCAACCTGTCAATTCTTCTTCCCAGCCAGATTCCTCTTTACCTTCCTCTTTCAGCTCGCCCAGCAGCCATCTTCCCATTTTCCACTTGTGTCTCGCTAGGATCCGCAAGCTTTTTCAGGAATTGGGTTTCTGGTTTCCCATATTCCAGTCTCTCAAAGCCAGATTGTTTGCTCTTGCGAGTTAGCCTACAAGACGACGTTGGGGCGTTTGCATGGCCAGCATCAATTGGTAGCTAAAACTTTAGTAACCTCCATTTTGAAGGATGATACAACTATGTTCCATAGCCTTGCTTCTAAATTTGACCGGGGCATTTTTGATGCTTTGCTTGCGCTGTGGGGACGAAATGTTCCCAAGACCTGAGACACTGGTGCACTGTTCAGGTTCAAGGGACGACATCAACTTGAACTTGTCTATTTCACAGCCCTCCTCCCAGCCGTTTTGTCTGTTTCCTCCTCTGTAAACGAAATGTCAAGGGTAAAATCCTCATCGACCATGGCCAGCCGACTATGACGTTCTCTTCGGTAAGTATTTTCATTTCCGAGGAAATTATAAGAGCGGACGATGGCCCCCTATGATTCATGCAATAGTCCGGGTGCTTCTGGGAAAGGCGGATTTTCAAATGCGCAACCAGAGGGAAATATCTCAATGGCAATGGCTGAGTATCTTGCCCAAGCCTGGGTCCGAAAATCATAGGTATTCTTAGTAAATTTGTTCGGCATCCACTTTTCCTTTCCTGGCTTCTGAAGTGAAGTGGAAGGCACGGATAGATTGCCGGTGAGAGGTGACTTTCCGCCCCTCAATCACGGGGTAATAGCCGTAGATTTTCACTGCCCCATACTCATGCGAAATGGAGAAAGTTAAAGTTTCTCGATAAAGCTCATGTTCACGTTTCACAGGACGAATAGGCTCCACAACATCTCTGATTGCAAGAGTCACGCTGTGAGCCTTCTGTCGGTCCGCTATGGCATTCATTTCGCATGTTACGAACGGCAAGTACATGTAGTAAGTAACCGTAGATAAAGATGTCCTCAGAATGTCGCACAAAAACAGGCTCTATCTTGCAGAGTTGATTTTCCGTGAATGTAGAACGGTTGAAACCCATAGGATAGTTGGGCTGCGGGCGAGGGCTCGATGAAAGGCATGGGATTATTCCAGCATTTGTTGACACTCTCTCAGCGAAAACGTCCACAGTCTCGGCACGCAATGCAAGTGTCTCCGCCGATGGTGCGATCAGCAGAGCAATCTTTTAAAAATGACCTGGCTTTCTCTTGGCCTTGCAACTGCTGGCAAGCCTGTGTGAATATATCGTCACGAAACATTGAGTCTACCAGAACAATCTGCTGCTCATTCTCAAGCAAGGTTCTGCAGAGACACTTGCTTGCAGCGTCAATGCTCAACTCCGACGTATATATATAGGTTCCCGTGGTCTCAAGGAGAAGCTCATACCACAGATATTGGTAAGGTATGTCCCTCCCATGGCTTTTGGTCGCTTGGGGTACCACTTGAAATATCATCGACCTCCATTGCATGAAGGCCTGCGAAGCTAGTATGGCAGCCTATAGTGACATTTGGGCCAAATAGGTGACCCCCCTTTCTTGCAACTAGGGAACTCATCGTGTCATCTGGCGCAAAGTCTTCCTTGGGCTCAACCTGTTCCTTCTGCTAATGCTCGCTCGATGGGATCCGCTTGGAGGTTTCCTGTCTGCTGCGGCGGAGCATGTTGGCCAAGCGCTGTGCTAGCTTCACGCGATCGCTTTCGGCGTCTGAAAATGCTCGAATGAACTTGGCAAGAAGTGCAGATGGATGCGTGATGCATCCCTAGCACCTTGGGTGGGCAAAAGGAGTCCACTTAGGCCTGCTTGAAACGTGAGGAAAACTGATGAGAGAATGTGGGAGGGTGGGACTTAGCGGTGGTCCTGGAAAATCCATTCCCGAACTCCGGATGGCTGAAGATGTTCGATGTAACCCAAAACTCATGAAGTCCACCAGTGATGACTTGATATCTGAAGAGGAAGAATACGAGGGGGAAAATCACGTACTCCTAAGTTTCTTAGCATACAAAGGGAAGCTTTTTCAATCGGGAAGCTGCTAAGAAGTAACTTACTCTGTACGCATGTTGAAGTTATTGAAAATCTTTGATCGTGGCAGTGCTTGACGGTAAATAGTCAGGTACAGAAACTACTTCATTGTTTGCTTTGCGAATCGCATCATTATTGCCTATTATTGTCATTTCAACAAGCTTGCTGGTCAACTCTGATATCGCTACAGTTGGCGGCTTGATGTATTCCGAGGCCGTCCACGGGTCCCGGGAGCCTATCCATTTCAGCATTAAGGCATATCATCAACCTTGGAAGGGCCTCAATTTTGTCTTGTCTGCCCATCGTGAGACATTCCTAGTGGCATGGCTCATCTCCCTCGCTGAATCACAATGCCAATCCGGTCGGTTTCCCCTTCCACTTGCTCAAGACAGCCAGCGATTCTCCGAAGATTACACAACACCTTCAAGAGGCAGGCCTACACTGGTATCGAAAAGACCAAATTCCATCTCACTATACGGGCAGCTACAGGGCTAAATAACTACACACATTCGGATGACCCACCGCCACACTCGATGAGGCCATAAGACAGTAAGTAGTATTGGTATATCAATACATCGATAGATACGTTACTTCACAGCAGCTTATTTTTTCTTGGGATTCTACTCTAGGGATTATTGGGGAAAGGCGCGCAAAAGAAGTTTATTTGGCTTATTTGCCTATCCAGGGACTATATTGTAACGCAACACATTCTATCACTCCCTTCGGTATTTATTGCCCTCCAAGGATTTGGTCGCATCTCTCCTACTTACTGCCTAGCTACGCCAGTCTTTGGGCAGGCCATATCTGTAAGCAGAGGTTTGACGGTGAGCCGTGCAAAACGCTGGCATGGAGGCCGCGTTTCGATCCGCGATGTTATAATCCGGTGCCAACCCTTGATACCTATTGAGTTCAATTTCCCACCGTCGCCTTGAGAACAATCTCACTGCTTTTGAATTTTGCTTTTCTTTGCAAATTTCCTTGTGGAAGAGCGAAAAAGGGTTATGATAATGATATGCCAGCGGTAAAGAGGAAATGAATGCCTTCCTGGGTCTTGATTCTGCTCTGAAAGGTGCGAGTAGCCAATAGGACTGTCCATATACTCCTCAAGAAGATGTTCTGCTGGCCAAACAACCTTCTCAGACCCAGCCCCACCCCGTGGAGTGGTGTCGTCCTTTTCTGGAGTATGTGTTGCCTCCTTCAGGTTGAAATCCTCCTTGCCATGCGTATACCCATGTGATGCTATATATGGAATTCCCGTTCCACCTCGTTGTCGCCTCTGAAAGCGAAGGTGCCATGCCAGCCTTTGGTATCTTTGACGTGCTTGCCCGCGATCGTGGTAGTATCATGCATGTCAGATCTAATTCGCAGTCTGGTCAGCGCTGGACAGCACTTGCAGCCAAACAAAACTGGGTATGACCAACCGAATGAGAATTGGGCTCAAACGCTGTGGTTCCGACTGAAGGGCCTGAATACAGGGCGCACTTTGGCCATTATGAATTCTCCCCCTGGATAAGAGCGGGGAAGCATTGGTATCCTGTCACTTTGAGCCGCTGCGCAAAATCTCGAGTGGTCAAATGGGTTGTTGGGCGCTTGGGCTGGTCAGCTTGAAAACCTGCGAATGAGGCACAAGTTGTGCGTTGTTGTTTTCCCCTCTTGATTTTTTGACACCAACCAACCAACCATCAGCACATCAGCCTGAGATGGCCTGCTCTTCCATCCCTGTTTTCTTGTCGAAGTCCTCATGTTATGTTTTCCGCTTTCAAAAGTCCAGGTTGAGATTATCAACTTCTTATTCCACAATGCTGCACGGCAGAGATGACATTCAATACAACTGGATCAACGGTGTGGAGTCGCTTGAAAATTTGGGAAATTCTTGGCATGAAGGTGATTTTCAGCAGTGAATTCATTACTGCAGATGAAATTGTCTCTCAGCAGATTGATGTGCTGGGACTAATGCCCTCAAGTTGGTGGGAGCGGTGGGATGAATGGGGACAATTCTTCAACCATGATGGACACCTAAGAAAAGACCGGGATGTGTGGCCTCCGGTCAATGCAGCCTTCAAGGAAGGCATACAAGAATATTGTTGAAAGCGTGGAATGGGTGTGTTTGAATGGGATGAAACGGCCGCTATCCTTGATTTGATGGGTCGAATGTTGGTATTCCAGCCGGAACAGCGACCAACAGCTGAGGAAATCCTCAAGTCAGAGTGGATGGTTAGGTGGGGGTTGCCCGCAATCACAGCTTCGACATGAAACTAAGAAGAAAATTATGAATACTATGCTGTATTTCTATGAGATCGGGTGGTATGCCCCAGGCACCGCTTCTTTGAATTTCCCCGGTTTCCGTTGCACCGAAATCCACATAAGTTCTCCCTGCAGATGGAGCGCCATACGCCATACGCCATACGTTGCTGAAACTCGAAATGCGGTTGACCAGTATCTTGGATTCTTGCTTAGCTATCGATCAAGTTCGATTTTAAGATTACTTTGGACCACCAAGGAAAGACGGATCAGCAAGAGTTGGACAAGTTCCAGAGGCAATCCATCCCTTTCATGTATCCGGAGTGACATATGCTGTTGAACCAGCTCACATGACGATGTCATCTTAATACGTGTTTGCGCTCAACAATCTCGCCGAATGAGGACAGCCTTTGGATTTAACTTTTGGTCTGTCGCTGTTTGATATGCAATAGCTATGTATCGCCTAATGGTTTGGGAGCTAGGGCTATTCAAGATCAAAATCTCCACCAAGGTCGACATGATGCAGGCAAGGGTTGGAATCAAGAGCGGCGGCAAGTACATACGATTTTGCTGTTTGTGTTGTCCATATCAGAGACGGCATGGCCTACATATATATATACCCCGGCTCACCGCCATTATATTTCACTTGCTCGCTTTTCCCATGATCCTTGTTCAGCTAAGCGGCGTATCGCCAGGCCTGCATGCACTGTCACACCTCTTAAACCGCGTATAGAATGGTCTATACCCTTGCGTCCTATAATCGAAACCCAGCCCAGGGTGCTTTGGCATTTCTTGTGTCTGCGGAGGTATGGACTGGTCAAATGAGCCCAAGCACACGATACAACTAATTAAAGTCTTCCATGGCCAGACCTGGAACCCCATCACGACAATGGTTGGGAAAGTTGATGTTTGTGCGCAGGGGGGAAAGCAAAACCAACACTGATTGGATTTGGCTTGGTCTAACCTGGGTACATAGACTCTAAGAGTGCTGTGTCTATCTTCCTTACATCCGTTCACAGGTACTACTAGCTTTTCGTCCCATATCCGGTTCGGCTCCTCCCAGCATCAATCTGGGGATCTCCCCGAACCTGATTTCCAGCGCTGTATACCCAAATGAACTCAGATGCTTTGCCTAGATGATCTCATCTCTGTTGACGGCTTCACATTTCCTCAAGAAGCTGGGAGTGGATCATGAATTTTGCTGCTTTGATTGCCAGTTCAGGCGCGTTGAGAAATCTTCTTTAGATCCTCTTCCCTTTCCGGTCCACTATACTTGTTAACGAATAGCTCCTTTCGCAGTTGAGCATGCCTTTGGGCAAAGCTAGTAGAGTGTTTCTTCGCTTGGCTTCTTCAAGAGCTTCAATAATGAATTGAATGGTGTAACTGCTGTTCTAACTCTCGCTTTGAGACTCTTGTGGTGTGTGAAGTGCATACAGCCTGATTATCTATCTGTGAACACAATGAATGGCATGATCAATCTGATGGTAGGAGCACACACAGTATTCAGAGTCAACAGAAGCCCCTGCACCCCTGCTGGATAGACTGTGGTCATGTTTTCTTTCCTCTCTCATATTCACTGATACAGACTCATTTTTTCATACGTAAAGAGTGTCTGATTGGCTTTATGCCAAAGCTAGCTCATCTCACAATGTAGCTTCAATGAGATAGTTTTCTAATCGATGTACGCTTTCTGAATACATGCGTGTTAAGACTAGATGAACATCCTTGGGAAAATTAACAAAGAAAATTATATATATGAATAGAGAATAGAAAAAGGGGGAAAGAAAGGCGCTCATAAGTTGTTATATTAATGTCATCATAATTTTCTTTTCTTTTACACATCCGCAAAAACAAAAATATCCTACCCTTCTACCTCCTTCCAGCTGACTCACGTCTAATTTCAGTTCCACCATTCCTCTGAAAAAGAAAAAAAAAAAATAACAGAAAAAGAGATCTCAAGATTTCCTGCCTTTCATCTCCACCCCCACTTCCTTCTCAAGCCCATTATTCCCAGCCTCAAGATCCTTAACGTCAACCGTACTAGTAGTATCCACAAACGCCCCTTCAACTACTCCAGCCGCCTTCGCCTGTTCGAACTTCCTCCCCCTCTTCTCCGGCCCAAACATAGTGGTAACCACAATTCCCATCGCAATAATCGCGGTCGCAACCCCCATCGTCGGCCCATACGCCGGCGCCAGTTTTCCCTTCGAGCCCCGAATAGTAGTCGCCTCCGCAATCGCATTGACGATCTGCGCTGAGGGCGACGAAATCATATTTCCGAGCTGGTACGTGACGCCGGGGAAACTGGAGCGGAATGCCGGCGGGGATAACTCGTTGAGATGGATAGGGATCACCCCCCACGCCCCTTGCACGAAGAACTGCATGAAGAACCCGGACGCGGAGAGGCCACGCTCGCCTTCCGGGAGGATCCAGGCGGGAATCAGCACAGCGCTCATCAGCGCAGATATGACAATGGTTCGCCGGCGGCCGATGAATTGGGACATGTAGCCGATGATGGTGCCGCCGACGCAGGCGCCTACTTTCATCAGGATGCTGGCACGGCTGGCTCCGGCGTTATTCAGGCCCTTCTGCGTGAGCATAAAGGTTGTATAGCTATCTTGCGACGTGTGGCTGTAGTAGTTGAACCAGGTCATGAGGAAGATGCAGTAGACCACCATGCGCCACTCCTTGAGGAGCATGGCCTTTGTATCGCGCCAAAAGGCTCCTGGGGACGTACCGTGTTTTCCGGCCTTTTTCGCTTCACGGAACTGTTTGGATTCCGGGAGGAAGACGCGAATAGCCCCCGCGAGGAACGAGAGACCCGCTCCGACCCAGAAGACGGCTTTCCATGACTCCGTCGAGCCGCCAACGCCCAGGTTGGCACATGCGGCGAAGACATAACCCATCGAGTACCCCTGTTGCAGGACGCCGGACATGAGCCCGCGGGCGTCTACTGGGCAATTTTCCAGCGCCATGGCGATGGCATTGCCGTAGACGCCGCCCATGAAGAGGCCGAACAGACTGCGCACGGCCAGGAATTGCTGAAAGGTAGCGCTGTAGATAGTCGCGATCTGCAAAACGCCCAAGACAACCATGTTGAAGACCATGGGCCATTTTCTCCCCCACTTATCACCGGCCAGGCCAAAAAAGGCCGCCCCGACGGACCGGAGCAGCAGCGTGAGCGTGATGGCGGTGGAGATGGAAGTTTTTGTCTCGCCGTAGTATCTGGACAGTTTCACGGTCTGGATGGATAGGGCGTGGAAGTCGAAGGCGTCGGCGCACCAGGCGAAGAGACCCACGCCGAAGTACAGCCAGTCCCGCGCAGTGAGTTGGGCGCAGAGGCCGAAGGGGTTTCGGAAGCGTGGTGGATCTTGCCATTCACAGTATGTCTCGCCTTCAGCCGTAGTCACCTCGACACGCATTTTCCAGCGAAAGAGGTCGCCTAGGGCCTGTTTGGCGGTGGGTAGCATGCCCTTGGCTATGGGGTCGGCCGGCTGATTGCCCGACATATTTTTTCTTTTTCTTTTTAGATTTCTCTCTGCGGGCGTATGATTTTATTGTTTCTCCTATTGTTGTCGGATTGAGGGAATTGCCTAGCGACAAAGGATAGTAAAGATGCGACTGTGCTCCAATAGAAGACAAGGAAGGAAGGAGCGGGGTCAGTCGATGAGAGGAGAACAAAAGGACGCAGACGAGACGAGGAAAGGATGTTTTTCTTTTCTTCATCCAACAGCCTACAGTTGTCGGATGTCGCGGGGTTATATACGCCCACAGAGAGAGAATATTTCTAGAACTGGGGGAGCCGGGAGTGGGGTGTGGG
>QGQJ01001377.1:0-16088 GCA_003206725.1 Blastomyces emzantsi
CCCCCAGGTCCCCCTCCCCCTGGAAGAGGTCGGACCACGATGGACCATAGCGATTTTGACAGCGTGTCTTGGAGAAATGGGCCTGATAGCGATGTTTCAAGGCCAACCACTTCCGGAACCGATGCTGAGGGACCTGAGAGATCGGACTATGATGTCAACGGGAAACGGAGGATGAGCTCGGCCGGCGAGGAAGAGCCACAGCTTTCCACACACCCCGGAGGTGACCTTGCTGGAATTGCAGATGGCATACTTGAATGCACAGTGGATTCGCCGTTGAAGGAAAACAGTGGCACGAAAGATGCCTATATGTCTTATCTCATCACGACCCATGTTCGTGTTCGCTCCGCTTCTTTCTCACATAAAAAAAAATAGTACATAGCCCGCATAGCCCGCATAGCTAACATATATCATTTTGCGATAACTCTACCAGACCGACTTCAAATCCTTCCAAAAACCAGATTTTGCTGTCCGCCGTCGCTATTCAGATTTCAATTTCTTGTACAACACACTATTCCGCGAATATCCAGCATGCGCCGTCCCCCCGCTTCCTGACAAGCACAAGATGGAATACGTGCGCGGGGATCGTTTCGGCACCGATTTCACCAACCGTCGCGCCTGGTCCCTCCACCGATTCCTCAAGCGGCTATCTCTCCACCCCGTTCTCCGCCGCGCTCCCATCCTAGTCGTATTCCTCGAATCAGCAGATTGGAACGCGCATATGCGCCTTCGCCCATCACGTACTTCCACCAGCACGTCTGATGGCGGTAGCGGACCAACGGGAATTTTCGATAATTTTGCCGACACTTTTGTAAACGCCTTCACCAAGGTACACAAACCCGACAAGCGGTTCATTGAGGTGCGGGAAAAAGCCGATAAACTAGATGAAGACTTGAATCACGTCGAGAAGATAGTGGCAAGGGTATCCAGACGAGAATCAGATCTAGAAACCGACTACAACGAACTAGCCACGCAGTTTCGCAAGCTGGTCTTGCTCGAGCCAGACGTCGAAGCACCTTTGCAAATCTTTGCTGCCTCAGTAGAAGAGACAGCACGGGGTATAAAGAAACTCAAAGACCACACCGATCAAAATTACCTGGGCAGCCTACGGGACATGGAAGCATATATCCTCTCCCTCAAATCCCTATTAAAAACCCGCGAACAGAAACAATTAGACTTTGAAGCCCTCGTCGACTACAGGAACAAAGCCGTCTTCGATCGCGACTCCCTGGCCAACAACCCCGCCTCCTACTACTCCCCCAACCCACTTACTAGCAACCCAGCCTCCTTCATCCGCTCCAAAATGGAAGACATGCGCGGCGTCGACCACGAACAATCCCGCCGCGAGCGCATCCGCAAGCTAGAACTACGTATCGACGAACTGACGCGGGAAGTCGAAAGTTCCAAGACCACCTCAGAGATGTTCGATGAGGAGGTCGTCCGGGAAGTGGCGGATTTTGAACGCATCAAGGCTGTGGAGTTTCGTGATACGCTAGGAGCGTTGGCGGAGAAGCATGTGGAGTTTTACCAGGGGGTGCTGGCTACATGGGAGCGCTTTATTGTTGAGATGGAGGCGGAGGGGGATGAGAGTCACCATGGTCATGAGCGGCATGGGAAAGGGGCGGAAGGTGGACTTGTTGGGACGGCCTATTCATGATAACTTTTATTTCATTTTTCTTTTTCTTTTTAAATGTGATTTGACGGGATTAGGGTGTGATGGATGGGATAGGATGAATTACTTATTGATGTATTCTGCATTGATTTCTCTATTTGTTTCGGGTCTTATCGAAAATGGGATACTTGCATTAATTGATTCTCGGGATTTACCTGTTTGCCATGAAGTGATTTATGTGACTATTCGTTTTCAGGGTCTTTATTCCTTTTTCTTCGTTCCCTCTTATTTTCCTTCCGAGCTCCCATGTTATTTATTATACCTTACTGATCTCCTTTGATTAGTTGTGATATTTCATGGTCATAGCTAGATGCATATCCATATTTCATATTCAGTGATATCGCCCGCAAACCACAATAAAAAATAATAACCATCTTTTGGTATATGTTCTCCATCGAATGATGTAAATGGATGTATGCAAAAACCCCCAAAACCCCATCATTATCAAAATATCCATTTGACCCCAAAGTCAAAATATCCCACCTCTCCCAACACCTAGGCTAAAAACAAGAGCACAAAAGAATAGTTCCCAGCACATAAAAGCACAAGAGAAATCCGTCACATCCCATGATAATACAGGCAGAACAGGATAAAGAAAAGAGAACATTGTCCCCTTTTCTCAAATCCAAAATAGCCAGTCATCCCTCGTCATCATCGTCGCCATCGTTCTCGGGTCCGATGAGTTCCGCGGTCTACTTTGCTTTGTCGTCGTTGTGGTCTTCATGTGTATGTTCGAAGCGGATCTCACGGGGCCCCCACGCTGGCGCTCGACAGCTCGTATCCGCGCCATCTCGGCACATTCAAAGTCTATCGGGCTCGGGCAGTTGTGTTGCGGGTCGGAGACGGCCGGGTCTTGAGATCGAGAATGTAGGCGGCGTCGTCGTTCCTGGATTCATACATGAAACTTTGTGAGTAAGGGATGTAAATAGGCTAGATAGATAGTGGGCGGGCTGAGGGTGATTCCGGAAATGGATTTGATTTCAATTATTTGTACATGAACATGTGCCAAGCCAGCCAAGGATTATGTATAAGCGGTTGTCGAAGAGAGGGGTTATTCTATTTACCTCTAGATAGAGCTGATTTGCTGTTTTTTCAATGATGCCGTCGTCGCCCGCCGTGAGTTGGAGGTACATTTCGTGCTCATATTGCATGGGGACCCGCTGCCAATTATGAGCTTTCGGGCTCATGGAGTGAGGCTCGTAGTGAGCAAAGTTCGGGCTGAAGGAGAGGAATTCTGCATCGTCTATCCAGGACGATGATGTAGAGAATAGAGATGATGTCGTTAAGGGTGATTTCATTTGTAATTGGGCGGTCATATTTGTTCTGTTTTCGAATTGAACTCCGGCCCTTTCTTTCGGCCTGCCGTGTTCTGTCCGCTTTGGTGTCCCACTTGATTTTGTGGTGGTGCGGGTGTATGCGTATGTTATCTTTAGGGAGGCAGAATAAGATGTATAAACGAGTGTAAAGGAGTATAATTTGAATGAGTGTACAGGTTCAGCAGAATCCTAATAATGTAAGTATGAACAATCCAGAGGCAAAAAACAGAATCGTTGAAACAAGTATATATATACTTGGCAGTCCATGGAAAATGGCTACTTTCATTTTTCTTTCTTTATAACCCCGGACCATGATGGCAAAAATTCCAGGGATAGCTGGTATCCACATGCTAGACCATAAGCCATTCTAGCCAAGGAAAGTCTTCCGGGGCGATATTAGCAGGGGCTAAATGGATCACCAGGAGTGGGAAGTTTGAAGCGACGGGCATGAACCAGGTGAATCTTGGAAACACAATAGGCTATTATTGGCTGTGAATTATGCGTATTCGCCACCGAATTAAGGAAGAAAGAGAGGGAGACGAATATCTCGTGTGGACATATGTTATGTGTGAGGCAAAAGACGTCGCGGAGCACACAGCGGAAAGTGCAGGCGACGGCGTTTCATGAACTCTAGCAGCCATATCCACTCTACCACCTGACCTCTTTCATTTACTGCCGTGTAAATTCGCAACCTCAAATCAAGCAAGCCTAGCAGCGGGGCAAGTTTTCATCTCTGTGGCGGACTTGCTTGGACCAATCGTAGAGTGAACAGAGGAGCCTGCTTTTAGTTGCCCAATTGCTGCCTCCATCATCACACCCTGGCGAGGTAGTCAAATCACAAGATAAAAGCAACCAGTCGGCCCTACCGAGCCCCCAGCTCACTGTGTAAGATAATTCGCAGGACCTGGCAATGGAAGCATATCCGACATCGCGGTCCCTGAGATCGCCTTGGGTGGCTGGTCTTTGCATAGGAACCCCCCGAAAATTGAAACCAGCGCTACTATAAATAGCGGCCAAAAAAAGCAACCCTAAATGATGACGTGAGCCATGTGAGGCCATTCATGACAACCATGGAGGAATTGACGTAGTTAACAACTGTCCGTAAAGATCTAGGAATTCGGAGAGACTTGGGGATAGACAGAAGAATTGCACTGTCACGAACTGTCATTAAGCTATAGCCTTTAAAATTTTAAAGCGCGGGTTGCCGCATTGGTTATCAACTCGTGTAGTTACCACAACGCGCGGGGAGAGAATTGACTCAAGCTTTGGTTTGATTCCTGAATGGAAAGGAGCCGGCAATCTTATTACGCAGTAAATGCATCACCATGTTCTGACAACAAAACAGGATATATGATGGGCTTTTCGCGGAGACAGTCTGGGAGTTTGCGCAAAACAAAAACCTTGGATGGAGATATTTATATCACGTGCAACCATATCACCTGACCAAGCGTTTCCCGGCGTAGTTTGCCTTGTTTGCACAGTCAATAGCTTCCGCCGACACCGACGACGATGGTCGGATATGACCATTGAACACCTACAAATTGGCGGCGAGGACGCTGAGGTTCTAAAGATGCGACCACTGTCTCGCTCCGCGCTGCGATTATATGTCTGCCCGTCATGTAGACACCACCTACAACCTGGAAGGCGGGCGTTTGCCTCTTCGTCTAGATCTCGTCAACGCCCAGACATCTATGATATTGTCTGCGTTGGCGGAGGGCCCGCAGGTTTGGGCCTCGTGGCTGCTTTGCGTACGGATATGTGTTGTAACTTTCTTGTTCACAGGGACCCAAAGCTAATTGGCTCTGTCTTCTAGGATCCTCTCCAATAACCTCGAAACTTAGAATTGCCTTGATTGAAAGCCAGGATCTCTCGAAATCCAGGGCTTGGGATTTAGACGCAACGCAATTCTCCAATCGCGTAAGCAGCCTCACGCCCTCTTCTGTGTCATTCCTTAAAGACATTGGAGTATGGGACCATGTGGATATTGCCCGAGTGCAGCCATACCAGGAGATGCATGTTTGGGATGGAGAGACGGGCGCAAACATATCATTTGACTGGTCGCTCGAATCTCGGTCAACACAGGCGCAAACTATCGCGACGATGACGGAGAACCTGAACCTAACCCGCGGTATGATCGCAAGCATAGAGTCGTCGGGGAATGACTTGTCCATCTTCTCCAATACTTCAGTGTCCGCAATAAACAATGGGGAGGATTACACTGATGGCCCAGACCTTTCCTCCTGGCCTGTTTTGACCCTTAAACATACCTCACCGACATCAACCCTTCCCCCGCCACCCACCATTACCGCCCGTCTCCTTGTAGGAGCAGACGGTATAAATAGCCCTGTCCGATCATACGCGGACATATCGACAGATGGCTGGGACTACGACCGCCATGGCGTGGTGGCCACTTTGAACACTTTCCCACCGGGGCATACCCCTGGCTCACCTATTAGAGCCGCGTATCAACGCTTCCTCCCTGGTCTGGGAGGCCCAGTCGCCTTCCTCCCACTCCCCAACAACCACGCTACCCTAGTCTGGTCCACTACCGTGAGAAATGCAGCGTATCTCAAATCTCTCCCTGCAGATGCGTTTATAGCTATGGTGAACGCCGCGTTCCGATTGTCCATGGTAGACTTAAAATACATGTTCACCCTCCCCTCCTCTCCATCAACAGGGTCACCCACGGACGCCGTGGACCCTGCTTCGACAGCGCCATCAACTGAACACGCCGATGAACTGGCCTGGCGACTTCAGCACACCCCCACCCCATCCTATGTCCCACCAACCGTTACCTCCGTCCAACCCGGAACCGTAGCCTCTTTCCCCCTCCGTCACCGTCACGCATCAACCTATATCTCTCCCCGCATCGCCCTAGTCGGGGACGCCGCACACGTTATCCATCCACTAGGCGGGCAGGGTCTAAATCTCGGTATCGGTGATGTAGCCTCGCTCTTCCGCGCAATCGAATACTCAGTCCGTCACGGTATGGACATTGGCGACCTGCTCAGTTTGGAACGGTACGCCGCCGAGCGATACCTTATCAATGCTAAGATAGGTGGAGCAGGTGATCTGCTACATAAGGCGTATAATGTACCGGGCAACGGGCCTGTGGCGTGGGGTAGGAGCTTCGGGTTGAATATGGTTGACAGCTTGCCCTCACTGAAGGGCTTTATTATGAAGGTTGCTGCCGGGGCGTAGATGCTCTTGCAAGTTATCTCTCTGCTCCGTCACGAGGGAATGGGTTGTAGTGTGATATATATATGTATATGTTGTATTATATTTGGTTTTGAAATTAAATGCATGCAAGGTGGTTTTCTCGGTCGAATAGAACCATTCATCTCCTTTGAATATGTACTGCACGTCACATTACAACCCCTTTGTGGAAATCGATCTGCGATTCTAAGGTCCTGCTGAGTGGAGGCAAAACTGCCTGCGGCCATTTTTATACCTCGACATATCCGAAATAGTAAAACACTCAGCGAAAAAGCAAAAAGCATTTATCTTATCTCTAAAAATATAAAGGAGCAGGGGACCGTATAGCGAATTGCTTTCTCCCTTTGCCTTCCTTCCCGAATTCCACGTCTACGGACGGGGAAAGCACAAGCCCCTTATTGCTCCTTAACATGTAAATCTTCTAACTTCTTCGCAATCCCCGCCTCATCAACAACAGTCCCGTTTCCTGCGTCAATTACCGAGGCCGCAGAAGCGGCAGCTGCTGAAGTCTTCTTCCGTTCCAATCGCTCCTTTACTTCCTCCGCTAGCGTCGATAGATTAACCAATACGCCATCCTTTTCCGGGTGTCCCTTGTCCAGTCCCATCTCCTTGACACGCACCTGGCCAGCGGCTAGCTCGTCCTCTCCAAGAATGACAGCGAAGGGCACGGCGTTGGCTTCGGCAGCGTCGAATTGCTGGATAGGTTTTGGTTTGCGCTTGTAAGAGAATTCGACCTGGATTCATAAGGTTATGTGTTAGTAGGAGCGTAATACATACACATATACATGCAAATGTAAACTTTAACCAGGGCCATTTTCTTATTCTTTACCTTAAGGCCAGCATCCCATAGTCTCCTGGCGACTTCCATTCTTTCCTTGAGTAGGCCGGTGAAGCCCTTGCCGCCAAACGCCATAACGTAAACATCAACGTCGCAGAGCTTGTTGGAGCGGCTATTTTCTTCCATCCGCGCCTTGGTGATTGAAAAAATTCTGTCAACTCCAAATGAAATGCCCACGCAGGGTATCTGTGCCCTGCTTGAGAACATGCCAACAAGCTCATCATATCGGCCACCGGCGGCAATGCTCCCGACCCCTATCGAGGGGTCATTCGATCGGTCATCATCATCATCATTCTTGGCTTTGCCTCTACTCTTCTTCTGTATTTTTTGAGTTTCCTCGCCTGCTGAGGGAGCGGCAGCGGGTGCTGACCCTTCCGTCACGACTTCGTAGATAACACCGGTATAGTAATCCAGGCCACGAGCTAGACTCATGTCAAAAGATATTTTATCCAGAATATCGAATGCTTCGAGATAGTCCATCAGGAGGGCCATTTCCTCCAAACCAGTCTTGGCAGATGGGTTTGCGAGGAGAGCTTCGTCTGACTGTAGTGACTCTACCAACTCCCGCCCGCCTTTTCTAACCACGTATGTTTCTATCTTATCTGCAACGGCGCCATCAAGTCCCTTCTCGTCGACCATTTCCCGTCGCACGTCCGCCCATGGCAGTTTGTCAAGCTTATCAACAGCGCTAGAGATAGTCCTTATCTTCTCCTTCGGTACTCCACAGACTTCAAAGAGCCCATCCAGAATCTTGCGATGGTTAATCTTAATAGTGTAACTCCCCTTCCATCCCAACTCCTCAAACACCTCCGTCGCAATCCTTAGGATCTCCGCGTCAGGAACCATCGGGTCATAATTGGCACCTGCAAAGTCGATATCACACTGATAAAACTCGCGCATGCGGCCCTTGGACATAGCCGGTTGGTCACGTCGGTATACCTTGGCAATATGGTAGCGTTTTATGTTGCGCACATTGGGGTTCATGGCGAGCCATCTGGCGAAGGGGACAGTCAGATCGTAGCGGAGTGAGCACAGCTCTCCACCCTGATCTTGCAGGTCATATATGAGTTTTGAGTCTTCGCCATATTTGCCCGCGAGGATATCGCGCAGCTCGAAGACAGGGGTATCAAGGGAGGTTGCGCCGTGGCGCTTGAAAACTTCGGTGATGGTGCTGAATATCCGATCGCGGAGGAGGCCGTCGGAGCCAAACCAGTCCTTGGTGCCCTTAGGCGTTTTGAGATTAAAGGACACTTTTTCCTTGCCCATTGTGTCTGTGGAATTGTTGTTATTACCGTGGTAGAGGCGCGGTTGGTGAGTGTGGTGGGATGGAGGGATGGCGGGGTTCCCAGAAAAGGCAATGCGGGTTGGGCAACGAGAGAAGCGGGTCAGGCTGCGGACGTGACTACTTTGTTGTTGGGAGCTTGAGAATGAGAGTCGACCAGTGCGCAGAAGACCCGAAGCTCGGGAGGCCCTCATTCAAGATGGTCCGGAATTAAACAAGGATTTCTGATAAGTAATGAAAAGAAATAAATACATATATCGTCTCCGTCCTGCTCCATACTTTTTTTTTTGACTCTCCGCCGAGTCAGGGACCAGGCCGGAACATAGATAATCCGTATGCCGAAACCTTGGATTGCTCGTCCAGGGAAGAGTGACACAAACCACGAGAGGACGGAAAACCTTTGGGCGTATATAGGTTGATTAGAGAAAAGTAAAAAAAAAAAAGGAATCCGGTCTTTTGGTGAGAGATTCAAAAAAAAAATCAAAAAAAAATATGATTTCATCTCCCTAGCAGGGAATCGAACCCTGGGCTGCTGTGTGAAAGACAGCGATGTTAGCCACTACACCACTAGGGACTGGTTGATGAATAATCCAGGGATTAGAGTGACTGTTATTGATAATGCTAAATATGAAATCCAAGGCAGTGATGCCCCTTCAACTGGTCACTCATGTGGTTGTCGTCGTCATCATTGCCAACACTGAACCCCAGACTTCCTCATTCAATAAAGATGATATCTAACGCATAAAATCAATTGTGTGGTTGCGTGTTCCTGCGCCGCGCAATTTGAGACCGACGCTTATGCAGCTTGAAGGGTCCGTGGGTGATCAGATGTAGATATAACCGCTGTTGTCGTGAGCTTTTGCATAACCCGATATACCCCTCTACACTCCGAAAGGCCAGGGCCGGACGCATACTAATTATATCACAGAGCACATCTTAGAAGAAATCAGGAATCGAGGGCTGCGTCTGCATCTAGGTTAGATTTCAGATACGGTTAATGAATGATGTTGCCCTCTTGAAAACTGGTGACGTTGATATTGGTTTGACGACCTTTCTCTCTCCTACCAAAACCAACGTGGAAGGAAATATTGACTTTACAACGATCTGCGGAGGAGAGGGGCGATGGGCTGGAGGGTGTCCTGGAGTTTATCCACCCGAAAAACGGGGACAGGACCCAGACAGCCTACAGGCCAGGACGGTGGCTGGGTTTATCATGCTCATCTCTCGATATAAATTCTCCGACAGCCCACCAACCGAAAGATACCCCACCCCACTTTCTTCCAGAGGTAAGAATGATGGACTTGGGTCCATCCATAAATGGCGAAATACAATATAGTCGCTACTCTCGCTGTATTTGCTAATACCGCGCTGACTTCACAGAAGCAACGAGAAGGTTCTTAGGCTGCAAATGTAAATATGACAAATATTCGTCCGTCTCTGCCCGGCGCATGAGATGGACACCTGGTCTCTAGATGCATGGTCCATGTAT
Source organism: Blastomyces emzantsi (assembly GCA_003206725.1). NCBI lineage: Eukaryota > Fungi > Ascomycota > Eurotiomycetes > Onygenales > Ajellomycetaceae > Blastomyces > Blastomyces emzantsi. Next base: position 9,811 of record QGQJ01001377.1, read on the forward strand.
TTTGCTCGTGGTTTATTATTAGCAATGAGGGGCATCCTTAATTGCTATCATAAAAGAGTTACATTCCAGGTACTCCGCGCGCCACCCGCCGCCCAAACAAGCATTCTGTCCCATTCGATCTCCATATGCTTCTGACATCAAAGGCACAGTGAAACAGACAATGTGCGAAGATAGATCACAAGAATAACAAGGGTCCCAACGAAAGGTCGTGATGTTTCTGTCTTTTCTGTCTTGGAGGGGGAACGTCTCAAGCCTGAGCATTCTGATTGATGAATAATGGGAGTAAATTTGACACCACATCCCATCCAGCCACGCTCATAAGTCCCGGGATATTTATCTTCCAGGGAATGCTTTTGGGCGGTTGGGTTAAGGGAAAGAATGGGCCAAGAGAATGAATCCTACGTAAAATCCCTAGCCCTTTCTACTTCGATGGGTCAACCGCTACAGGCTTGTAAACTCAACACAGAAATAAAAACATCTCCGAAACCCTGGGCCCCGACCCGGAATCTGACGAATAATCTAAGTAAAACGCGAAGACAAAATCGTGGGAAACGTTTTTGCATCCAAGAATGGGGAGAAAAGAGGGGTTATCTCAAACTCGGGATTGAATTATCGTTTCCCGTTCAACCGGAGCAAAAACTGTCTGGTTGATTTGGTTTGATGCTGGGTCACGTTGTAGCGTCCAGATGCCCCCGCAGGCGCTGGGAGGGAGACTAGTTAACACAGCTCTGCATCTGACATCTGGACAGGGAAGAACTGGGTGTTGATGAATGGTTGAAAAGCGAAAATGATAGCGTTGGGAATCTGCTGATATTGGTAGGGATTTGTTGAGTGATAACACCCATGGATGGAACTTTGTCCAACATCGCGAGAGATGGTTATTAGTTAACGGGGACTAGCAGCTTGGGAGATGTCATGAGATACACAAAGATATCCATTAAATAAAGGCCCAGGAGGACTCCAATTAATGTGTTGCCAACATGTTTGTTGAAGCATGTCCACCGCCAATTGGACAGAGGTGCAAAAAAAGTCACAACCCACCAGCATGGAGCGTAACCTAAAGTAACGAGAATGCAACCTGCACCCATCAACTTTCAATAATCGCTACTTTTGACCCTGGCGGCATGACCTGCATCTTAGCCAGAAGCGGAGGTATTTTGGAGCATTGGTCTGAAGTGGCCCAAAGTCAAAGCGGTGGCTTGGAGCAAGTTAGTCGCAAAGGCTAAGTTTTAGTGAAGTTTTAGGGCGTGGCCCGTGGGTGGACGATCAAGCGGTTCCTGCCAGTTCATTCGAAGTTATTATGAAGCTTTTGAAAACTTGGCCACACTCAGCAATGCGCGCTGCCCGAAACTTGTCAAAGCTGGATATAAATAATAAAAAACTGGAGAACTGGAGCAGCCACAAAAGTGAGGGTTTTCGTTGCTTTGTACTATGCAAATCAACCGCCACATCCTACCGTTGATGGTCATCCCGCCGGTCAGCTAAGCCAGCCTTATTGGTAGCTTATCCTCTCCTTCAGGTGTTTGTTGTAGAACGGTTTTGGGGGGGATTCTTGGGTTCAAGTCGCGGGTAAAGCTAAGCCGTAACCTTTAATTTTTTGTACACCAGCTGTACAATATCATCCGTATCATCATGATGATATTATTCGTGATAAATTCACGAGGCCAATACGGAGGTAAACCAGACCGAATATTCTCCTCCAGCTAAGCGGATGGGTTCAGTCATTTGCGGGTTCCCAGCGTCCTTATTAGCCCTCGAAACGCCAAGGGCTGCGGTTAACCCGCGTGGATAAAGCTTGAGGAACATTGTCTGGTTGGACACGCCACGTTCACACTGGCCAAAAATATAGTTGAAAACTGTTCATCCGGGACTGTACACGCGGTTGATATACATATGCTCGATCCCTTGATTGTTTTGAAAGAGATTTTCAAGATCCTCAGTTTGAGAGTAGGCGACCTCGATGTGCGAGCAAAGGTGGATGGAATGCCATGCCTATGTAATGTACCTATATGAAACGATATTAACAGGGGGCTGGCTGATGCTGAGTGGCCAATAACTCCTCCATACGAGGGACCAGGGGGCTTGAAATTGTACAGCCTAAAATATCATTCCCTGGAGAGTTGCAAGGTTCTGGTTGGTGGTGATAGTGGAAGTTGAGCGCTATTTTGACTCCCCAGAGCACAAGACAGCCATACCAGTCGAGCCATGAGCCGATTGATACCTCATCTGTCCTCTGTAGCCAACTGTCAGACTCATAGCTAGTTACATCGTAGAACGAAGAAGAGGAAGACGAAATAATATGACCTTGGATGGGACTGCTTCCATACCTATTCCCGTTGAAGCTGCAGGGCACAGGCAAACTTAGTAGCTATTCGCGGGAAGCCACGCGATTCGATGCCTATCAGTTTCTCAGTAGAGCACATAGGCGCTGGACAGTCGACAAAAGGAGTTTCCATACCTCCACTGGATGATACCTAGATAGGCGCTGGGAACTGCGCAGACACAGGCTTCAACTGCTGGTGGCTGTAGTTTGTCGCGGCGTCTTCCCACGCTTGTCCAAGGCTTGGAGGGGGCTAGCTACCCACTAAAGAACTGCGCCTGGGCGGTAGGTACCGACAAGTACCTCCCCACAGTAATCGGCTGGCCAGGTACCTCCCGTAACCCGTCCGTCCCACTGCGGCGTTCTCCTCCCCCCCAATCTCTTCTCCCACTCTCCCCGTGTCTGTCTCGCTCCTCTCCCTCCTCCGTCGCTCTCCTTCGCCTCCGTCCTGACATCTGTCTCTCCTTTGTCTCGTCTCTCCTTTCACACTCCTGTGCCGCTTACCTGCTGCTATCTATCCTTCTCTCGCCATCGTCGCCCTCCTTGGCTCTCAACCTAATCCACTCCCGGTCACTCCCTGCGTCCCTCTGGACACTAACCCACCCCGTATTCACCCTACAGAAATCAACCCTTTACCGTCTCCGCCGCTGAAGGTCTGAATACGATCCCTACTACGGTTTTTTCTCTGGCGAATTGGGCCTAATCTGCCTTCCGAAAGTGGTATTCTGTGTTGGTATTCTGTGCTCCGTCCACCACCCCGATTCATCGCATTTTCCGGTCTCCGGTATCTTGATATCACCAACGATCCCCACTTCTCCGCATCGTGTTCAATCGAGCCCCAAACCTTTTACAATCAGGTGGAAAGCAAACTGCTAGAGACGCTCTCGCGGGCTAGACGACCAAGGTCTGCCGCACTGCGGCGGCCGTGAATGACGGGTTGGGTCGCGTAGTTGTCGTGTGCTCTCTGTCGATATGGCGCCCTTCTTCGGCAAGTTAAGAGGCAATGCGGTACGCTCTTCCCTGGAATTTTATTCCTTGTTTATTGTATCTGACTCTGGAAAATGTTTTTTTTTGGTGTTTCTAGGGAGCTGGTGCTCAGGCCTCTCCGTCCACTCCGGTCAAGAAGGACATCCTTCCCATACCTATGACGCCGCTTGAGAAGATGCTACAAGATGCAGGCCCGTTGCGAAATGACGGCAGTGATAAATTTTTCGGGATGGAAAACGTGAGTGCTTTGGAATTCCTCCCTCTCCGTTTGGAAATTTTTGGGAGTCGAAGGAGGCTAATATTTGTTCGTTCACGATGCAGGCTCAGTACGGAAATACATGGTTAGTCCCATTGTGTCCATACATACAACGGCTTGTAATATTCGTGTGCTGATGGCTATAGTTATTGCAATTCGATTCTCCAATGTCTTTACTATTCAGTCCCTTTTCGAGAATCCGTTATCAACTACCCTAGACGCTCCCCCTTAGAAAGCCTCAACGAATCCCTCGCGAAAAATCTACATTACCCAGACCCAAATGCACCAATGGAGGATAAACAGGAAGCTAAGCAAAAAGCCACCGCTAACCCTTCGGCCAAGGGTGGAGTTGCTCCTCCGGCACAACAGCCGCCAAAGCCAGAGGATAAAGACTCCCCAGAATATAAGAAAAAAGTTGCGATGCACAAGCTTCCAATTCTAGAAACAACAGATAATGCCACAAGCTATGGGATGCAAGAATCACTTTTTACGTCACTGAAAGATATTTTCGAAGCTATAGTCGCCAGCCAAGAAAGAATGGGTGTCATTCGGCCTTACACCTTTCTCGAAGTTTTGCGACGAGAGCATGAAATGTTCAGAACACCGATGCATCAGGACGCACATGAATTCCTTAATCTACTGCTAAACGAAGTGGTAGCTAATGTGGAAGCAGAAGCCAAACGATCACCGCCTCCAGAGGTGGATCAGCAGTCGGAGAATGGCGAGTTGTCAGTGAATACCACAACCACGGGATCTGTAGCTACGACACTGACGACCTCCAACACCTCTAAATCACCTAATACTACACGATGGGTACATGAGCTTTTTGAAGGAACTCTGACCTCGGAAACCCAATGCCTTACGTGTGAGAACGTATCGCAGAGAGATGAGGTTTTTCTAGATCTATCCGTCGATCTTGATCAACATTCGTCAGTAACGTCATGCTTACGAAAGTTTTCAGAGGAGGAGATGCTCTGTGAACGGAATAAATTTCATTGCGACAATTGCGGAGGGCTGCAAGAGGCTGAAAAACGAATGAAGATTAAACGATTACCGCGCATTTTAGCACTTCACTTGAAGCGCTTCAAATACACTGAGGATTTACAAAGACTACAAAAGTTATTCCATAGAGTTGTATACCCGTATTACCTTCGATTATTTAACACCACCGACGACGCAGAAGACCCGGACCGACTCTACGAGCTTTATGCTGTCGTTGTCCACATTGGAGGTGGGCCTTATCACGGTCACTATGTTGCTATCATCAAAACAGAAGACCGGGGGTGGCTGCTTTTCGACGACGAGATGGTGGAGCCAGTTGACAAGAATTACGTCCGCAACTTCTTTGGGGACCGCCCTGGATTAGCCTGTGCATACGTGCTCTTCTACCAAGAAACAACCTTCGAAGCGATGCAAAGAGAACAAGAAAAAGAAGGCATGACTCCGGAAAATCGAGCATCCGTAGACACCAAGGATTTGGTTTCCGCTTCGCAACCCAGAATGAATGGCTCTGCTACTGGCTCCGACGAAATAAATCGAGTACATACAGTAATCCCCGCTGCTGACCTTGCAGTAACGTCACCCCTGAAAAAAATACCAACTGCACCGCAGCCATCTACACACCCCGAGAATTCGACGCCTGGTCTCCCACCCCTCCCACACCCCCCACAAATTCCTGTGACGCCCGCCGCGGCCCCGCTGAATTCTAAAAAGAGTGACGTTGCCTTCAAAAAAGAGCGAGCGAAGGAAGAAAAAGAAAGAAAAGCTGCAGAGAAGGAGAAGGAGAAGGCACTGAAACAAAGACGAAAGGAACTAGAGGCTAAATTGAAGGAAGAAATTAAACGGCAAGACGCGGACCTCAAGGCGGCGTTGGAGCTTAGTAAGGCTTCTAAAACTGAGGAGGACCGTCGCCTCGCAGCTACTCGGAACGGTAAAGAAAACAGCCAATCTGGAGCATTGGGTGGAGGTCTTGGTCGATTCAAACTGGGTAGTAGGAGCTTGAGCCATAGCAGATTATATTACAGGGACAAAGAAAAGGGACCAAAATCGTCGACAGACACGCCGCCAGTGCCCGTACTTCCAACGTCCCCGGCCCTTTCAGCCCCCGACCCAGGTCCCAGAAGTCCAGCTGCAGAAAGCAGCCCTGCTACCAACTGGCCTTTGAAGGAAGAAGTATCCTCCCCGCCGCCAACGGACTCCACCACCCGTAACAATGATGATGGCAGCGCAACCCCAAAAATACGACCAAACGCATCAAGCTTTTTCAATAACATGAAGATTCGACCACGAGAGGTCCCAAACAACAGCAACCGTACCAGTGACCATACCAATACTAATAACAGCAACGATCGCAACCATAACCACCATGCTCACGCTCACAGCTACGACCACTCTCAAAATCAGAATCAGAATCCAACCCACAATGGCACCGGCAACGTCCATGAAAATAACGGGAAACCGCTTCAGCATGCAACACCAAAGCGCAGCCGGTTCAGTTTACGAAAGAAGTCGTTCAGCGTGATATAGTTCTTTGTAGTTTATATTACATCACTTTGGGATTGGACAAGATGCATTCACGCTCACGATCCTCCTTTTAACTAGCCAATGATATTTCCTTAAAGTCGACTCCATCCTCCGTTTCCCCGCGCCCCCAAATCTTCCTCCTTCGCCTCTCAGGCGCTCTCACTTAATATTTCTTCTTCTGCTTCTGTTTCT
>QGQJ01001384.1:0-17639 GCA_003206725.1 Blastomyces emzantsi
CCTAAGCGCAAGCTCCTATTTACCCACTTCATCTCTAGATATTACTCAATAACACGCATAACCATACTCTAGATTATTTACGACGACTTGGCTAACGGATATTTTTGCTAACTGAATAACATAGCATTTGACAAGGCTGTGATTTCGGACCCGCCTTTCGAGACTGTTATTCACACAGCTAGTCCCTTCCACTTTAGAGCAAGTGATAATAAAGCAGAACTTCTCGATCCGGGTATGTATATACAGACAAAGAAATAATTTTTGTTCTCGATTGCGGATTATATAGCTGCATAATAAACCGGATTCCGTTGACTTATTGGTTTCTAAACAACTACATAGCTATCAATGGCACTGTTGGAATCCTTCGCGCCATCAAGCGAAGTGCGCCAACGGTCAAGCATGTAGTTATTACATCTTCCTTTGCTTCCATCATTGACGCCAATAAACCTCCTACCTATACATATTCAGAGGTATATAGCTTACCATTCGTGTTCTCTATGCTCCATTGATGTGTTGAATATTCATGCCCTAACATTACATTAATAGGCCGATTGGAATCCTGTCACGGAGGCAGAAGCGCTTCTTAGCCCTATCATTGGTTATCGGGCAAGCAAAACATTAGCTGTACGTCATGATAAAACCCCATTTAATCGGTGGCAAGCAAAAGAAAAAAAATGGACTGACAAAAAGATTATAGGAAAAAGCCGCCTGGGAATTTGTTGAAAAGGAGAAACCAAACTTCACCGTCGCCACGGTATGCAAAACGGCTTCCTTTGTTGCGTGTGAAATCCGCACTCTTCTCCTTCTATCAAATACCCGTTTACCATAGTTATAAAATTTTCCAATCGAACCAAACACTTACCCTTGAACAGATAAACCCCCCCGTCGTCCTCGGCCCCGTCGTCCACCATCTGGACTCCCTCGCCGCGCTTAACACTTCCAACGAACGCATCCGCAACCTGATCACAGGGGCCGCGAAGAACTCGTGCCCGCCAACCGGCACCTATCTATGGGTTGATGTCCGCGACGTCGCTCTCGCGCACATCCTCGCTGCCGAAAAACAGAAAGAAGCCGCTGGTCAGCGCTTCTTCGTCACAGCGGGCAACTTTTGCAACCGCCAGATTGTCGAGATCATCTCTGAAGAATTTCCAGAGTTGAGGGAGAAGTTGCCGGTGGGAGATGCGTTGAAGCCTGGTGAGTTCCCGGCTGAGGGGTATTTTGGGTATAATAATGCGAAGTCGAGGGAGGTGTTGGGGTTGGAGTATCGGTCGTTGAAAGAGAGTGTGGTTGATACGGCGAAGAGCCTTTTGGCGATTCAGGGGTAGGGGGGTAACGGGGTTTTCTTTTCCGTGTTGTATACAATTTTGCAGCAGAAGGTCACGCGGTGTTTGGCATTGCTAAGGGGCAAAATCCCTCCCAAGGTAGTAGTGATATTCTCGCTAGATAGAATAAATCATCCGCCTCTCGCCCCTTATTCAAAGAGGTGATTTGAAAGCATCTTGTTACCACTTATACTACCCAGAATCTTGAGCACTCTAATGTTGGAACATCGGATATATTATGTTCGATTTTCGTCGAGCAATACACCATCTACCCGGGCATGTAGGTGACGTAGTTAATGAAGCTTCCTTTCTAGAACGCATTTGTAAAAACAACAGCAGAAGTATTTATAACGCAGGAGAAATGAAGATGGGGACAAGAGCCATGAAGGGAACACAGTCGGGAAACTAAATGAAATACTTCATACACCCGACTTGGTGACACTATTTATATATACTCAAATTCATTCTACGAACTGGACTCGGGCCATGCATACTATAAGATTCCGCCTCAAAGTCACAGCCCAGCAACTTTATAACACCCTGGCGGGTGGAACTTAGCGGCAAAAAACCAAAGTCCCCCGCGCCCCTGCAAGATATAGATAAGCGGATAGCTCCACTGCAGAACATTGATACCCAGCAGAGTGTCAGCCTGGAGGTAAAGTAGCCGCTCATTCATCAGTCTGCCAATTCCAGAGGGCGAATAAAAAAAATAATCGGATCATCGCTCGGATTTTCAACTGGAAAATGCCTCTCGCATTATTCACTTTTTAAAATCATGCTACTTGTTAAGAAGGGGGGGGGGTTGAAAATGGTTCAAATCCCCTGTTGAACCATTCAACTGTAGCCAGCTAACAGAATAAGCTTCAGGTTTGATCCGCAGATGGGGGCATATGTAGTAATCTAAGATTGTTTTGGGCCCATAGCTCAATGGTTTTCTAGGAATGATGTCTCCGCCCAGGAGTGCAGGAAAGTCGCATTTTTGATTCCTCGCCAGCTGCGATGCCCATCTTGCGCGATGGGTCTCACTGCGCAGAGAAATAATGGAGCCGGAGTGACTGAATAAAAGGCGTGCCTCGCCTCCAGATGAGGAGATACGAAATATATTGCTCATTTCCATTCGGGATGGGAATACTACTCATAGCCAATTTCCCCAGATTCCCGCTCAGGCCACTGTGGTTCATTAATCCGCAATCATTTTCCCTTGACAATCGTGAATCTCTTCCTTTCAGCTGGCCTCTCTGCCTTGCTGAGATAATTGGGAACAATTGTCATGACAAACCCGAGCACATCAGTGAGTATTTTCAATGTTTTTAATCCTTTCTCCATTTTTCTCCCCACTCATCTGGTAGATCTATGATAAATGGATAAAACCATTTCCTAACATCTAGGAACTAGCCGCGATCCTTCCAGTCTCAAAAGGACATCGTCATGGATCCATCCCTATGCATACGGTGATTGTATTCGTAATTGAGTTCCTGCACATAATTGAGACACTTTGATCTTTATTATTATATTTCATTGTTCATTTGTGAACAAAAATAGGTGCCAATTTCTGGCACTGTGCAATAGAATTTTTAATAATTAACTCATTTTTCCTTTTCATATTTTATCGCCCTCATTTTTATAACTCAGCGCAAGCTTTCTCCCTACCAGCGCCCGCAAAATCCCACGCATCTTGAATGTCGCGCAAAAAGCGGGCAACTACATATCTGTAGTTGGACGCTGATTCAAAAAATTCTGGGCATGGTGGGTTAAGGTAAGCGTAGGGGCCTGAGCGATATGGAAACAGCCATTCATGCTCGAGATGTATAAGGTTATTGAGATATGTGGGACATGTATAGAATTTTTAATGGTAACGGAATGAAGCTTATATCCTGCGGAGTCTAGGCATACTGTAACTTGCATGGGCTCTTTTTCCCTCCGGAGCCGCGAACCATATTTCCAATCGTATCATAATATGCATTCCAAGGGCTGGTACGCTGGTAAGGCGAAAAGGTGGGGTGATCGAGGCGGCTTTGTGGCGTCATCACCTGCATGATGGAACGAGGATGGAGGAGAAAAAGAAAAAAAGAAAAGAGAAAAGAGAAAAGAGAAAACAACACACAAAAAAAAAAAAAACGGGAGAACACAGGGGAAGTTACCAAGAGGAATCCAAACCTGCAACAGGCCGGGTTTGTGTATCGTATTTGATGGCACACCGCTTCTGGCCCATTTAGTATATATATATATACATATATATTGTGTCTCCTAACAACCAATTTTGGTTCCCTGACAGCAAGCAACACAACAACATTGCCTTACTTCAACCCCATCTCCAACGCTCAGTCCGCCAACCCCACACTCCACTTATTAGTGCTACGATGGACCCGGCCAGCTACTTGATCGTAGGCGCGGGGTGTTTCGGTGCTTCCACAGCCCTTGCGCTCAAGAAAGCGAAACCGAACGCAATTGTCACCTTGGTCGACCGTACCCCTTTCCCTTGCCCATCTGCTGCAGCTCACGACTTGAATAAAATCATCCGAGCCGAATATGAAGATCTCATGTACATGCGTCTCGCTCTGGAAGCACAGGAGCAATGGCGCACCGACTCTGTGTTGAAATCATACTTTCACAAGACGGGCATCCTTTTTATTGGCATTGAGGCACCTGGCCAAGCCGTCGTGAATGGCTACGAGCAGGTGCTTGGCAAAGGTAACTCTCCTGCGGTTCTCTTGGATCCGGAAGATGCCAAAGCTCGATTTGGTGGAATATTTCGTGACGGTGATTGGGCCGGAGTTACCAAGTGTACTTGGAATCCCCTTGCAGGGTGGGGTGATGCTGCAAATGCCCTGGGTGCTGTCATCCAATCTGCGGTTGATATTGGAGTCAAATACGTCCAAGCGACGGCTACGAAAGTCGCGTTTGACTCGAGCGGCTACTGTTCTGGAATTAGCACGTTGGAGGGCTCCCAGCTGTCTGCTGATAAGGTCCTTCTCTGCACGGGAGCATACACCCCCTGGCTCCTGGCCGAGAGCGCTCCAGATCGTCCAGAGATCCAAGTCGGCGATCGAATGGTGGCGGCTGCCTCAATTATGTGTGCTTTCAGTCTCCCCGAAGATCAAGTAGAAAAATTTAGTGGTTGTCCCATCGTCGTGCACCCAATGGGTGAATATCCAGGTAGCCCGCTCCTGGATCCCCGTATCCGAAGATGACTCAACTAATATCTAAACGTACCAGCCGAATGCATTCCTCAGAGTGGGCCAGGCTTGGTCAAATGCACGCACGAGCGAAGCTTTACTCACAAAGTTCTCCACGAAGCCTCCAAGCAGGACATTTCTGTACCACCCTCCCGCACCACGCAGCAAATATGGTCGCATGACGTACCTCAAGGACTGAAGGATGAGGTCAAAGTAGTGCGGGATAAGCTCTTTGGTAGCTGGGTAAATAATATGGAACCCACGCAGTATCGGATGTGCTGGTGAGGATCGAAAATTCGAAAATGTCAAACATATATATCATTGTCCACTTATCTAACAGAACATACCGTAGGGATGCCATCACCCCGAATCAGGACTGGATCATTTCACCACATCCCCATGTTCAGAACCTGTATATTGTAGCCGGTGGATCTTTCCATGCATGGAAGTTCTTGCCTAATGTTGGCAAGTATGTGGTCCAGATGATCGATGGCCAGCTGGAAGACGAATTCGCAAAACGATGGGCGTGGGATCGCAGCGATGAGGGCGGAAACTGCGCCAATTATATACCTACAAGAGACTTGAAGGACGTGTTGGGATTTTCCAAGGATTAAAAGCTAGGGGCGATTGCAAACTGGCATGATATGTGTAATTGGCAACTATACTTGGCCAACCTGTTTTTCTTTTTTTCTTTTTTTTTCTTTTTTTTCTTTTTTTTTTTTTTCGTCACAAGCAGATGAAACACTCTCCTTCATGCCTCCCCTTTTATTTTAGCTTTGTTATTAAAGGGAGTCAACCCAAATATCACCTCATACAAATCTGGGTTCTGGTTCTCAAAAAAGCGTGTACTACCTACCATTTTCTTTAACAATTCAACGTGTGATCTTCAAGCTCTTCGGGTCCGCAACAGCACTCGTGGGATTTGAGATTCGTCTTCCGCTGTAGAACGTTGGCTATAAGATGGACATTTGTTGATCCTAGTAACATATTCAGTGTGTAAATTGCGTCGTTTAGTTGGATTTCCAACTATCCGGGTATACTGGGTTCAAAGGTCTTCTCGTATATATGTGTGGGAGCTGCCAGCGTCTTGGCATAAAAGGAAGCTAAAAGAACTAGTTATAAGTTACCAGCGTTCTTTAAAATTTGGACAGCTCCCAACGTTCTGTGGTCTTCGCCGACACATCACAAGCACCATATCAAATTCAAAAGACTCAAGGATGCAAAACAATCTCGGCATTAAAAAAAGCAAACTAAGTTAAGTACGATGCGAAGTGAATAACTATTGGAAAATCACTACCAAACAATCGTCTTTTGCACCATCTCATCCCGCCTGGGGAGCATTCTTGTAACTCACCCTGGCGGTTGCCAACAGTATGATCAACAAGAAAAGGATATCAAACAAACGAGACAAGATACTGGTCTAGAAAGATATCATTAGTTTTGAACACAAAATTTTTGACAGTCGAGAAAAAAATTACGGCACTCACAAAATTCACCCAGAGGAGAAGCCCACCAACCCTTCAGCATCATCCCACTCTTCTCAAACTGCATCTTCATGATGTCAGGCCCATATTTCCAGGACTCAAAAAACTCGATAACCTCGCCTTCACCGACATGTAGGCCGAGAGCTGGACAATCCACATCCCTAGTCGCAAGGAGACTAAATTTGTGATGCGGAGGATCGTCTCTGATAACTCCGTTTAACACCCAATCCTCCGTCCTGTACCAAGGCTCCCCAAGAAGCTCGTTGGACTCTTTGAATCCATTGCGGATAAAGCTCTCCCAGACACCATCTTTGTCGTGGTACATCCTTTCCAGCTCCTCGCGCCCACCTCGCGCATCCATCCCAATTAGCATCAAATCTTCAGGTCCAAGAATCTCTCGCCACGGCTGCATACGTTCCACGGCGAGATCGAAAGTGTCGTTTCCAAACATAGAACCCATTGAAAGGATGCACTTTGGCGTATTCACTGATCGAAGCCACTGGCGCCCATCTTCAAAGGTGCCCCAAAGCCCGTAGCATTGAACGTATTGGTATTTATTGGCCAGATGCGACATGCTCTCCGCCAATGCATCTCGACTGATGTCAAGGGCAAAGTACGAAACGGGGATCTTGAGCGACTCTAACTGTTGCAAGAAGCAAGCAGGCTTCCGGATGTCTCTGGCGCTCAGATTAATATATGTTCTGTCCTGTGACAACAGGATACTATTGAGGTTGAGGAGTTATCTGATAGCCAAGTACATACCCAGAGCCCATGTCTACAATGGTACATCCCGGAGGTATCTCTCTGCAGATGGAAGCGCCGTGGTGCTCCAAGAGACTAATCTCGTCTCGAGTTTGGTGATAATCGGCGAGCCAGCATACCTGGTTCCAGAGCTGGAGCCCCAGTCCAAAGTAGAAGAGCTCCGTGGGAAAGGAACGTGTCGATTCTCCGTCACTGGAAATAAACTCTTCTTTCAGCTTCAACTTCAGACTGTCCCCCAGCCCACTGCCCCCGATGTCGAGAACATCTCCCAATTTCAAGGAATAATGCATGTTAAAAAGATCTTTAATGGAAATGAGTGGAGATTTGTCCTGGTTATATCTGGCAAAGATGAATAATTTGTCCCAATATAATTGTATCGTCAGCGATATGGTTTGTCCTTGGAACCAAAACCCATTGCCCTAGAGGAGGCGGGGGACGAAGGCTTTATATGCTCTGAGAAATGGGGCCCGAAAGGCTCCATCCGCAATCCAAATTCTCAACCATCTCAGTATAAGATCGCGCTCTGCTCATACTAGGATTTGTTTACCCAATACTTCCAATTTCGGATCACACAGATTAGGGCGAGTGGCAACAACATCACATCCACAAGATATTAGATCGGCCGCCAAACTAAGCCTCAACTAGATAAGGCTGGCCAATTATAGCCTCCTAGCTTTGATCTTAGTGTTGTCTTCTCCTTCTTTTCCTGGGGAGGGCAGAAGAGATGATAAGTGTAGAGGGACTGGTTTTGCCTCGTTGAGGCACTTTATGTTTTCTCCTTTCTCGCCCTGTCCAAGTTGGGAATATGGTCCAGCATTACGTCCAAAGGGGCTCGCGAACGGGTGTCAGTTAGGTATTTCCAAACTCGGCTGCCCTGTGAACCTATTCAGTGTCAGAATTTCATTTTGAAGTTGAGCAGCAGGAGGGTTCTGTGAGGCATGCTACTTTGGGGCCCGTGTTGGGCTGTGCTGAATATTGACTTGAGGTTTGGATGCGCCTACGGGGAAAACAATATGAAAAAAATATCTGAAATTCCCCTTGGCAGAGAAATTGAGGGGCTCGTAAAACAATAGTAATTCATGACCATATATGATTTTGTTGGAAACTTGGAGCTCTGTGAATATCTAGTCTTCAATTTTAAGCCTAATATCCAGGGGTGTATTTCTCTTCACAATTTATTGCACTACAATATGATGACGATCCTCCAGCATATAATCCTAGGTCAAACTCACCCACCCTACCTTGTCCAGAAGATACGTTACCATATCCTCCCACCACGCCCTCCGTTCCCCAATAGCCATAGTATTATCAAAACTTTCTTCATCCACAAGTTCTGTGTCCATCCACTTCCACAATGCCTGGACAGCTTCCCAGACTGGTGGTACGCTCTGTAAACTGTAGTCAGTAATCAATCCTGTCATATATAGGGACATGATATGCAATGTTCAGGCGCAATATACACCAGAGAGATATAAGTGACAAAGCGGAGGCTCGAGTACGAAATATAGGGTGATGGGAACCCACCGATCGACAGCTGGCAGCTAACAGAACCGTCTCGAACCAATTCCTTGCTACATCTCGGTCATCTTGCTGGGATGAAACCAGCGACATGATAAAAACGCAGAAGAATGGAGCCTGAGAGGTGAAGAGTACCCCGTTGTAGGGCATTCGCTGCACACATGTCATCAGAATTTTCAGTGCCGCGCGAACATCAGGGTGGCAACGCGGTTTCCTGTGTTTTGTCAGTCTTCATGCTTTAGATTAAACTAGGGGTATAGCAAATGACGATCCAGGAAAGGCACTATAGAAGGAAGTTGTTGCCAGTCTCCCACCTGAAGAAGCGACAGTGCAAATATATTTTTGCTGCACAAACCCACGTCTCACCAGTCAACTCGGTGACTTTAGTCGCAGTATTAACCATTCCATCACCGTCGAGGACACAGGATTCAAGGAGCGCAGCGGTCGTAGCATATCCCTCTGAAAGCTCAGACCTCTGACGGAAGTTGTGCAACATTTCCTCAATTTTCAACGCACCAATTGGCGTAACAATTGACTGAGGGTTCTTTAGGTGCAGGTTAGTTAACTTCCATTGCATCTCCTAGGCACGGGGGAGGGAATACAGATACAGACTTTCATCATTCTCGCAGATAAATGAGTTATTTGGGCAAAAATGTGCAGTAGTTTTGGTGAGAGCCCAGTGCCTCCATGAATGGTGCGAACCTCCCTCTCGGTGCCCTCCAACAACCATCCAAAATGGCGATCCTTTTCTCGTAGCTGGAGGGGTGTAACGGGTTCCGCAAGAACACATGCCAACGAGGCCCAGTTGGCATTGGCAAGCCAGGCTTTATCACACTGAACATTAGTAGCCTTCCAGTAGCGGTAACCGGGGTCGGAATGATCGAGGATGGCCTTGGCCAGGTGCGCCCCTTTATACCAGTTTGGAGTGCTCCCTTTAGGTTTCCGGAGCTCCCAGTTAATGCACTGCACCGAAGCGGCTTAGCGAGATATTCAAGATTTTTTAAATGAAGAATTATACAAGAAAGGGCCAGGAGAAATTGGTTCGTACATCATCAACAAGAAGCAGCAATATGGCTGCGACAATGCCATCTGATTTTGAAACAGCATGTGTTTCGGGCGTAGAGAGGCTTGCAGTGATCAATTCTGATGCCTTGCGATAATGGGCATTGGTTCGCTTTCGCAAGTCATCCTTGTGTACATAGTCAAGTACATAACCTCCCACGAGAGCGAGAATAGCGTGCTTAACGGCATCCTCAGCTGCGATCATGGATGCAATCTCCGTGAGCCAGAAATTCGTTTGTGACAGAAGTGTCCGACCTTGGCAGTAGGCGACCAAATCTGCCAGAGGTTAGTATAGGAAGCACACAAGCAAGCACCTTAACCTGAGTGTCCCTTACAGAATTTAAGAAGCTTCCCATCGACTGCGTCCAATTTTACGCCGCTGGCAAAGTTCGGAGGCAAATAGGGGATATTGTTGAACAGGGAATTAGCTTCCGAGGTGTTTCGATGATGCACTCCCATAGCACTCTCCCCAAAACTCCTCTTTGCAGCTTTAACACTGCTCTCATCCAAATCCGCATTTCGAATGCGAAACTTGATGTACCCGTTGACGCTGCCGTCCTCTGGCGTCAGTATATGCGTACGCAGAGTCTCATGTCGGGATGGTGCATTGTCTGAGTACGGGTTCTCGAGGGAGAGGTTAATAAAGCGGTCCTCGAGCGAGGGTATATCTGGGTACAACACTTGCTGCAACCAGTCTCGTGCCGCAGCATCGAAATCGTTGATGAGTTGTTCATCAGAGAGAAAACTCGGCGTCGGTGGCAGCCAAGTGGAAATATCGAGAGCTGATGCCATGTAGTCATTGTCCCAGGTAGGCTGTTCGTCAGGGGGTGGGAGCAAGGCCATGTTCGGCATATCAATAGCGAACATGGAACGGTCATCCCAAAGGCTTTGGTCTTCTTCCTGCTCCTGCTCATTTTCTTCATGCTGTCTACGGCGAATCCATCCGGGCTTCTCGACACGGGAAGGGCCACAGGACTGGCCTGGGGATTCATTCAAGCGGTGCCGTTTCTGGCCTCGTTGATGGTACATGCCTGCTCACGCTGCAGGAATTAGTCAAATTGGCAGTGCTTGTTTAGGACGAGGTTCTGTTACGGGATAGTGAGAGAAGAGCTGGCTGGAAGAGCGGTGGTGAGGTCAGTGGATTGCCCTTTATCTACAGTACGGGTAGTGGTTTGAACCCCCCGGCCGCCGAAAAGAACAAGGCGAAGAAGTGCGAGTTGGGCCGGCGATTCTGACTGGTCCTCAGCCTTGTCACCCATCCCGCATGCGGATCCAGCGCATTAGAGGCGTCCTCGAGCCAAAGAGAAGAGCGAATGGCTGCCAGGAGCTCTGGCGAGACAAAAACACTTAGTGAGCTGCCCATGGCTATTGGTTGGTTGACCACCCACGCGTGAATCTTCAAAGAGTCTTCGTTTTCAGCCTCCTCTTGACGAGGCTAGCTCCCGTCGCCTCTCGTCTCGTTCTCTCCTCTCTTCTCTATGTTTCCCTCCTCTCTTCTCTTCTCTCTTCTCTCTCCTCTCTTTTTCCTTGTCTCCCTTTTTGTGTTTTGTGCTAAAGACTAGTCGTGCAGCAAAAACTACTCGTGCATCCAATCTCAGAGAAGGAAAAAGAAATCACCTCCATTGTCGCCTTCCGGGAAAACTCACCATGCCGGATCCCTTTTCGCCGCAAGGTATCCCGGATATATCCTTTGTCGAGTTAGTTGAAGACCGGCGGGGCCAGCTCAGTTTTGTTGCTGCAGACTGGCCGGACTCACGTTGTCTACTAGCAGACATCGGGGAGTACCTAGTCCGGTCTGCGGTGATCTTGTCGCAACTGGCCAGGGACCTAGCCGATGGCCATCATATAAGGAGCTACGCGACTCAGACAATCAATGACATGAAAGAGGCCACTGACTTTTCTGATCTTGATCCTCTGGATTACTTTGACTCTAAACATTCATCGCTCAAGTGAGTTCGCTAAAACATTGCTCGCTCGAGCGTTTAAAAGTTGCGGTCCCTGCTGATTCGGTGTATGCAGGGAGCTAGCCTCGCAGCTGGAAGGGATGGCAAATGATATTCAATCACGGTGGGAACAAAGCGAAAAGCCTCCAAAGCTCCCAACCCGTATCCAAAAACGCCGCGCACAGGGGCAAATCTCTGGGACCACAGCAGACATCAACTCCGTCTATAATCCAATGGACGAGACTACGAACTATTCCGGTGACGTCATCAGGGCGGGAGCTGGGGCTGCACTGCATGGCATCCACAACTCAGGTGGCAGGCCGGAGTCTCCCCCCTTCGATGACGGTGTAAACGACACTATCCAAGATCTTTTAAAGTCGTTAATATCCCGTGGAAAGGGTGACCATACTTGTCCGCTCGGTCATCGCTGTCGGAAAGGGGGGGTTGATAGCAACGGTGAACTGGTGAATTTCGAGAGAAATTCTGTTTTTAGGCATGTGTTAGCATTTATTTTTTATATTCAAAATTAGCATAATCTGTTTCTGACACAAGTTGGCTTCATTAGGTCGCATTTGGAGAAGCACCAAAAGCTGTACAAGTGTGAGCTGCCTGGTTGCAGAAACCACAAAGGCTTTGCGAGGAAGGACCAGCTTCAGCGGCATCAGGAAAATGTCGCACATAATGCCATGTAGGTAATGGACAGTCTGCACTGAATCTGAGCCCTTCACTCATTTGCGATTGTCCTCTTCGTTAAATCAGATTTCCCTGTATTGCCAGAGATTTATGAACATGTTTAAGCTTTGCCTTACCGACATAAGAACATGAACCTAAATCGTACAGCAACAAATGTTCAATGTAAAAAAATGTGTTCTGTTTTCCTCTTACCTCTTAACGTGGATTTGGCCACAAAATGAGCATGGGCGGTCTCTCAAAGGCGTAAACAGTAAGGCTATTCCATCAGACCTGGTTGGAAAAGTGTGTCATTGGCCCCTGATGTGATTAGCTAGAAGGGAGAAAACGATACCCGTAGAAGTTGCATGTACGTATTGAATTGCAAGTCTCAAATTGTTCGCAAACGATGAAACGGAGGCCAATTGCTCATCCAAACGATATGCAGGCAGCGTGCTCCTTTGGGGCCGCCGATTTGGAAGGCGTTTGCATCGGAAGCATGTAGACCCCCGGAAATTTCTAAACCTGGGGAAACCGACATTCCACGGGTGTTGGATAGCTTGTCTTGTTAACTACCATAGTAAAGGGACTTTCAAGAGATTTGTGTTACGAAATGCGAGTGGCCGCGGCTGTATCGCATAAGCTAGCCAGCTATGTACTGAATTTCCCTCATATAACTCGAGATTTCCACCCAGCGTGGGATTCCCTCCTCATGTTTACAGCGTAATGTTCAGTTTGTTCATTAGGTGGATTTTGCAACCACTGCTCGCACCAAAAAATTACTCTATATAGTAAGGCGCGCGCAACAACCTCGTATTTAGAATTTGACAGTGTAAGTCAGTAAGGTGCAATAATAGAGTTGGCTTAGGCAGGGTGAGTCAGCTGGCCTGAAGCTAAATCTGACATATCTGGATCCACATCCAAGACTTCGCTCTCGGATTAACAGATACTTCTGAAATTTCATAATACATCAAAAATCTGCTTTACAAGGCCTTCGGATAGTGTGATTTTTAATTACATGATGGTTATTAAAAAATATAGTGTACTGGGCAATTAAATCATCAATGGATTTTTCGTGCAAGCGATCGTTGTTGCGAGCAGTGGTTGCAAAATCCACCTATTGGCCAGAATATTCACTTCATTGGCCGTTATCCTTAAGTCAGCGGGAGATAAACAGGCGGTTCAGGAACCGAAGAAATTATCGTTGGAAAATTTTGCCGAAATCTTCTCCTTGCCTTGAGGATGATATTTTTAGACCAGCATATGGGGCTGGCCAGGATGGCTGAGACGCCTCGTGTACTTCTCACCTGAGCCTAACGAATCGGATCATGTTGGCCTGATTCCCATTGAAGTGTTTCGTGGTGGAGTCAACCTCTTAAATCATTGATTTTCCTCGTGGAAAAAGCTCTGGAGAGCTTGACAACCCAAATCCTGTTTCAGCCAATTGGATAGATACGAACAAGGCCAGAAAGAGGGTAAATGGGTTCCTGAGACCTCAAATGCATGAGGGTCAAATATCCATCTGGATTACCCATATTGAAACGCAGGTATCTGCCCATATGGCATGAAATGCCTGTTACGCCCAGCTGGTTTTCCTCATTGTAGGCTTCGTGTTCCTTGTTCGTAAAATGCTCTCGCAACAGATCCTAGCAGTGTGGGGGCATGTGGGGACTATCGAGGCTTAGGTGAGAGCGGATAGGGACATGCATATTATTGCCCCTGAAATTCATACCTCGTTTCTTAGGTATATTTCCTTCTCTCCCAGCCAGACGAAAGAGCCGCCTGAGCAGAGAGATACAAAACATAAAAATTAAAAATAAATCCTCAGGCGAAAACTTTCCAGAAAGAAAGAGTTACCAGGCGGTTTGAATTTCAACTTGCTTTGGAAAGCTGCTTCACTCCCTTCAGACAGGGACTGTGTTCGAATTGTTCTCCTCGTTGGGGGATTGACACGAATAATCTCCGTCAACTCACTTTCTCCTCTCATCCTAGGACAGTATTCTCGATTCTCAGAAATATACGTGTAAGACGGCCGATGGGGGGATCCTGGAACCGTGGAAATCTGACAGATACGCATATACATCTGTAGCGGTGACGATGCCCGGGGAACATCGGAGGTCCCGCGAGTGAGCTGACAACCTCTTTCAGGGAATGATCTTCATAGCTGAAGTAACTGTAGGAACCAATAATCTAAAACCTGTGAGGATGTGACTCGCAGGAGCAGACACTAGGACAGCCGCGAACCGTCGGCTCTTGCTGAGCGGCACTAGCAGCCACCAGAACTCCAAACGAGCCTGCACAAGTGATCATCTAGAGATGAGGGGCAGAACGAAAGAATCATCAAAACATCACGCTACAAATCGCACTGCGCAGTCTGCGCTGCAACAATGTTTAAAGTGTCCTGTCGTCTAGCAGTTATGAACTCTATCAGTCGAGGAACTTGACCCAGTGGCCTGGAATATAACGAGTTAGGGCAATCGGCGTCACATGACTTGTATCCCTCCAACCCCTTAAAAAAATGACCCACAAATTTCTGAGCCGTCCACCAACCTAGCTTCTGCATGAACGAAGTGGGCGGTTTTCAAGGAACTAGCCCCTGTCTCCAAAATCCTGGCTTGTTCAGCGCCGGACCGTTTCTTCCTGGTCTGGCCAGGGTTCACCAGGGGGAGTTTTTGTGAGTGACTTGAGCCTGGAGCGCGCAACCCTGATACAACTGCATAGAGCAAGTTTTGTCTCGCTCAGCAATACCCTGTAATAATGCAATCAGTGATCAAGAATGTGCTCTGCTGACCATACTCCACAGACAATAACAAACTTCAAGTGGTGATATGCAGCAGTGTGTAACACTCTTGACTACTGTCCCTCTCTGTTAGCAAAGAAGAGGGAATAGAGAGCTTGGCCATTAATTGAGAAGCAGCGGAACCATTTAAGAGAGTGAGGATGGAAAAATATAGTTATGCAGATGCAGCGACGTACTGTACATACATGCACCTTGATATACCGTACACGATTTCGTCAGAGACCTCCTATTTATATAACATCAGCTTCTGCACCTTTTACCCAACGTAAGGCCACCACCACTCACGCAATCAAAAAAATGATGAATGCGCACATCGCACAATCTTCAAGGGGTTGAGACTAGTATGCCCAGCAGCGCCTTTTCAGCTAAATGAACCAGACAGGCGGAACCTATTGTCAATTCGAAAAGCGAGAAAACCATGCAGCCTTCGGTACCTTGTCTGTACGTGTGCGCCGGACATGGCATGGATGTTTAGCAGTAGTCCGAATCCAGTGCTAGTATTTCCCCGAACCATGCGGCCCAGCACGAACCAAGGGTTGAGCGGGGTAGCTAGTAGTGGCAAGTCGGGAGACCCAGCTTGCTGCGTGGGACTTCCCATTGCTCTGCAGACTCAGCCCCTATAAGCACCCAGACACCAGGTCCAATGTCCATTTTTTTTCGCCTTCGTTTGTCCTTCTTTCCCCTTCGAACGACACACACACCCGTCACTGTTAAGTTTGGACGTTTTGATACCCTACGGATCGGCGATCATCCCGAACCAAAACGTATCTTATCCACACTGATCTTCTCTGTCAACAGCGTGGGAAATGGAGTGTCTATCATACTATTTCCAAATCGCTGCACTCCCCTGAGCTCTTTCAAACAGCCGCAACTCGACGGAATTCTTCTTTTGATCCTACTTTTTCACCTCTGCCATATTGATAACTTATCCTCCAGACATTTTACTTAGTTTCATTCGCTCCTTGCCTCTCCGTTTGCACCTCTGGATACTACTCAATCTTAGTTTACAAGCTCCACTAAATCGATTGCATATTGTTTACAAGCTCCACTGAATCGATTGCATATTTTGCCCATGCGGATGTCATGACGCAAGTCGACTACTATCAGCTTTGATTGTATGGTCGTAAGAAGCAGCTGCCATGCGCGGGTATCTCCCGCTCACCAAGCGAAGCGATGATGTGGGCCGCCCCGACGACAACCCAGATGCTTTGGTCCTCGAAAGTTGGGCACAGGGCTTCATGGTCGGGACCCTAGTGTTTATGGCTGCTATCACGATGGCAAACATGCGCCGTAAAGCGCTTCTACATAAATTGATCCTAGCTGAGGTACGTTACCTACATTTCAATGGCAGACCTCCCGCATTCTTGGAATTCGCCACGATTAACAAAATTGCTCTCCATAGTTAATCCTCGGCATGGCACATGGCACATGGATATTTGCGCATGAGCCGGTATATGGCTGGTACCTCTCCACTACTGCAATTGGACTCAATATGTCGTGGAGTCTTCACAATGTTATCTCCTGGATGAAAAACAGACCGTTCCTCAGCAAGAACGTCAGCAGATTCTACATCGGCACGGTCATCCTTGTACAACCGTACTGGATTCTCGAAATATACGCCAACTTCGCGTATTTCAACCGCATTAATGACTTATTCCTCAAAACCAGACCGTTTGAAACTCTTTTCCGGTGAGCATTTGGCTACTATATATATCCCGCCTCTAGCCCACCTGCATATGCGATTTGTGGAAAGAGCTATAAGAATGAATGGGCTGACTCTCGGTTTCTAGTGATCCCTGGTGGATATATACTACATGCAATCTTTTCTATGTCATAAAGTCCGAGTATTCGTTTACCTACCTCGAGCTTGTTCGTAACAGCCCTCGTTTTGGCGTAATGCTAGCGGCTATGTGTCTCTCAATCGTATTTATCATTGTCGACCTTCTCTCTGTCCTTCACGTCTTTAAAGGGACCTTGCCCACGGGTGTTAATCCGTTTTGGAAGGTTAGTAGTTTGAACAAATCTACTGCGACGCCCCAGGTTGTGGAAACGGGGAAGAAAAGATTCAAAAAGATCATCGCTAATCGCATCGCATCTACGCAGCTGTCCTTTGTCTTTAAATGTCTCTGCGATACCGTTATTCTCGATGATTTCAAAACTGCCCTCGACCGCCTTCGTGACTACTGGTTGCTCAAAAACGGCACGGTAGATCAACATAGTTATGCTCATGATCGGCAAACTCCGCGAACTCCTCGAACTCCACGAACTCCGCGGTCACGGTCTCCACTGAGAAGGAACAATTTCAGCCGCGGTAATGGTAATATCAGGAAACCTGATGCCATAGCAAACAGGGAAGGCAGTTTCAGTTATCCATTACAACAACATAGTAGGAATTTTAGCCATCCGACGTCTAGAGACAAGAATCCTTTCAGAGAAGAAGTGTGACGGAGTTTTAATTACGGGAATCCTTCCTTTCAAAATATATTATTACATTCTTTGTTAATAGTTTCCACTTGTCTAGTGACTTTCATTTATGTTTTTTTTTTATATATGATAGCTTAAATACCCATATTTACCTTTCCATTTCCGTCATATGTACGATACCAGCCCTAACAGTCCAACATTCCTGCCAGGACCAGTTGTGCGCAAAGAGTTTATTTAATGGCAGGTCAAAGAAGGGGAAAAGCATGCATAAAAGGTTGTTGGAATTTTTGCGCGCGTATCAATACGTTCACATCTAATCAATGTCAGCCGCTAATCGTGCCCTGCACACCCACACCTGATGTGGGTGTGCCACACCATAACAATAAAAACAGTGTAACAATACATAGTAAAAGCGAAAATAAGTATCTTTTATATGAGAATCACATATAAAAAGATACAAACATCATTTTCTATAATAT
>QGQJ01001385.1:0-22952 GCA_003206725.1 Blastomyces emzantsi
ATATATATATATATATTTATTTTTTATTTTCGGCCGTCAGAACGAGGACGAATTGCTCGGTGATCGAACTCCAAATATGTAGCAGCGATTATGATAACGACCAAGGATCATCGTATTTCTTTTTTTTATTGGCAGTCGCAGGCCCCTGTTTTGCGCCATCTTTTGGCTGGGCTCCTAGCTGGCGCGGCTCGGCCAGGAGCAACAAGATTATGGACACCAGCCTCCCCCCCCCCCAAAAGAAACCCATTTAGCCATTCAAATCCCCCAGAATCTGCGTGATGCCAAAGAAGAGGCAAATTTCCCCCCTCCTTTTCAGGGTCTCTGGCCACCACTGTTCCGGGCTTGCACATACGCGGCGCAGTTCCCACACAATGGATCCTTTCCGCCAACTTTCCATAAACTTTGCTGTTGGATTCAGAAAGCGTCCCGGGCTGGTACAGTGCATTTGCAGCTGATTGTTGTCACAGCAAATGATTCGAAATATCGTTTGGCTCATCGACAATCCTTATTCGTTAGATTGAATCTCACCAGCCCTGGACTACAACCTGGCTCTTTTCATGAAAATACGATGGGGTTTTGGGGGAGCCCTGGAGGGCGGAGCTGAGACAGCTAGCTCTGAGTTGGCTGCCCTCACGCTTTCGGCCATTTAAAACCCATGGTGCGAAGTAATCATAACCAGTTTGAAGTAAAACAAAAATGGCCGTTGGAATTAATGAATGGCCAGTAGAACAGATGTTTCGCTTGTAACGTTATCGTTCCCTTCAACAATCGTAATGTAAGGGTATCCGTTTGAGATCGGATTCGGTAGAATTAGTGGTGGTTAAGCGCAGATATATGTACATACCTCTCTTTGTCTTGCGTACAGATGTAGGAAGCCTCGAGATATCCCAGCCGTCGCACACTTGGGGGGTTGTGTTGTAGTTTAAGTATGATGATGGTGATGATGATGGTGATGATGATGATCATGATCATGATCAAGAAAAGAATACTGGGGCAAGGCTCCGCTGGCTCCGGCGTCGTCACTCTCAGCCTCCACTTTGGCCTGGGCACTCATGATTACCTTAGGTACCTAAGCTAAGTACAGATCTGTACTCCGTAGTACTATGTATGTACCTAGGTACTAATATGTACATACTATGTCGGGTACCCCGGGCGCCAACCAACTCGTACTAGCGTGGCTTTCTCCTCCTCCTCCTCCTCATCTTCACCACTTCCATCTCCACCTCCACCACATCTCATTTCTTCCAACTCCAGCTCACCCTCCTCCGACGTCGACCGTTTTCAATGGCATCCTCGTTCTCTCCTCTCTTTACTCGTCATTATTGACAATCTGATCACTGTCGCTGTCTTTCTGTCCTTTCTCTCTCTCTGTCTCTCTGTGTGTCCGTTGTTCGCCTCCGTTGTGCTTGCCGCGGTTTCCAAGCCCCCGTGTGCCCGATTGCGAAGCCCGCCCAACTCTGGCAAACTTTGCCTGCCGTCCGCCCTCAACCCAACGCCACTCGCTAGATTCCACACACGCAGGCCTGATAAATTTGGGTTCCAGGTAATCTGGAATTGGCTGGTCCCTTGCACGGCTGGTTCCGATTGAACCTTCCAGCGAGATTCGACTTCGTATGCCTGTTTCGCCTGTCTCATCTTGAAATTCGTCGTCCGGCTTGGTTAGATACCTGCGCAACTTTGGAGTCGTTGGCCGCACCTTCTATTTGGTTAAGAACTGGCGTTAACATACAGATACCGTTGGATGGCCGTCCACGCTTGCTGAGATCCAAGGAATGGTAATGCGCCGTGTGGAGTCAAAATCTGATTTCACCTACACTCGCGCCCAGTAATCGGTACAGCAATCATGGCTACAAGCACTTATGCGGGGACCGTCCCCATACAGCCAACAAATACTAGTTCCTCGGACAACAATTCCGGGGGTCCTACGAGTTCACCTTTGCTATTTTTTGTGGCCCTGGGATTTGGTGTAGTTTTCACCAATCTCTGGTAAGATTTCATCAATCATGGGGCGGTGTTAGAAGTTATATTTTAATAAGGCTAACTTGGAATGGCTTGGTAGGATTATCGTTGGCGTAAAATACTGCTTCAGGTACAATCAGCGCAACAGACAAGCACGAAGCGAAGAAAATGGCGACCCTATTGATCTGGTTACCGTTCCACGAACCCATCGGAGACGGCGTGAGAAGAAGCTTATGAGCATGGACGATGTGAATGCTCGCTTTCCTCTGATGAAGTACAAAACTTGGCGGGCAACCCGTGCGGACGAAGGGCTTCCAACTGCTGGAGGCATACAAGCGCCAACTAGTAGACCGCAGAGTTTGAAGAACGAAGGGGGAAGCATCGTACTCTCATCCGCAGAGAACCAAGACCCTATCGTCGAAACACATCCGACCACAAGTGCCGAATCATCAAATGAGCCGAAACCACAACTAGAGCCGGAAACGGAAACCGTAATTCTGCCTGCTGTGCAGAGGGAAACTATTTCTTCTGGGGTGGAAAGCCGCCCGTCAACCGAACATTTGAAAGAAACATCAGGATCCATGGAGGACGACGATGATGCCGACGAACACATCCGTAACGCTGTCCCTGCCGAACTACTTGCGAACCCTGGGGATACATGCGCAATCTGTCTTGATACGATTGAAGACGATGACGACGTCCGCGGTCTCAGCTGTGGTCATGCGTTCCATGCATCCTGCTTAGATCCTTGGTTGACAAGCCGACGCGCATGTTGTCCTCTTTGCAAAGCTGATTTTTACGTTCCGAAACCGCGCCCGGAGGGTGCGGAAGGAAACCAGAATAATTCTTCTGGTCGCAGCAGGCGCAATTTGAATCGAAATAATGACCCTGCACAACCAGAACGTGCTTTCGTCGCTGGCCGGGCCAACCCGTTCGTGTCGCGCCTCGTACTTCCAGGACGCTTCATCTCCATAGTTCCTCCTGATGAACGATATCCCGGATTCCCGAGACCTGTTTACGAACAGCGAAACTCATCCCATCGAGGGCGGTCCAATTCTTCAAATAATGCGGCAGATGGCTCAACGACATGGAGATCACGACTTCTTTCCATTAACTTCCCCCCTGTAACTTTCTCTCGATTCCGGCTTCCAGGTAGGAGGAACCAAAACGCAACTGAACAGGCTTCCACCACCCCTCATGAACCATCACCACGGCAGCTTGAATCGGGGCCTACCTGAATCTTCTTGTGCTTCACAAGCCAGAATCCCGCAACCAGGCGTGCGTAAATACCGTAATGACTTGCCAAGTCCAGTGTACAATTGAGGAAGCCGATTTTTTTTCTCATATCTCAGCGATGCACCATCTTACGTTTTAAGTCTCATACGGACGTATATCCCGGCGAATACTCAATAGTGACCGCTTTCAAATAATTTCCGCCTAGTTCTGTGTATTCCTACATCCTGCATTCTCTAAATTCGGATGAAGCAACGGACTGCCATCTTTCTAACGGACTTGGCCCCCGTCCACCCCGGCCACTACAGCGAGATATCTCACTCATCATTCTAGGCGTTCCAAGGGAAGGTCCAGTTCCCCGGTTGGATCTAGGTATTATCTGGGTTTTGGAAGGAGTAGGTCATTTCCGTTTTCGATTGTCGAAGAATAATTTCCTCAGTCCACGAGGGAAGGCTACCTCGCTCTCACGCCACACGCACACCATCACATCTATATTATATATACGCAACGCGCAGAAAATAGCCATTTGAGATGTTACGTTTCCATCTGTACACGCCACGTTTTGCACAGACTCCCACCTACCGACATATGTTCTCCCTAGCCTATCTTGTCTGCATTTCGTTTCACTTATCCATTTATATCTATCACGTCCAAGTTGGTTGATCTATCCGCATCACCACTATGAATTTATCACGACCGAACATACATCGTTTCCAAACTTTCAACGCAGTATACCCCAAATCCCACTCTCCTCAGTCGACAAATGGTTCTTTTAAGACTAAAACCTATATATGTTTCCCCCCTCTATTACGCTTTGTTATGCGGATCCCACTAGTGCCTTGTTCAATTTTTGTGCGTGGCCATTTGCCCCTCATCGTCCATGTTAGTTCCTTATTCGTTATCAATCAAATTGAGCGAACTGTATTTATTCGAGACTTTTCCTATAACGTGTGTCTTTTAGCCAGCTAGATGCAGTTGGAGGCCTTTTATAGCCGATTCACATACAATAGCTTAGTTATTTTTGCTTTCCCTTTTGTTTGTTTACGGAGTCATGGGGAACTTGCTCGTCCAACCAAGCATGGAAGGGGGAATCAGTATAAATATTTTGGTTATTCTTTTGTGCATGTAATTAAATTATAGTGCTCACTATGGTGATAATTGATACTATTTTCCCCTATCAAACTTTACTTTACCCTATTCCATCCTCCAGCAGGTCATACATAGCATACTTTCGTACCATATCCCGTGCCATGCACCGATGGATATTCCCCCATTCCAACATCTCCGTTTTCTACCTCACCTAGCGGCGGCCTGACACCCGACCGTTCTTACAGGCACTGACTAGGCTCTGGCGTAGGGAATTATGTTAAAGCACATCCGGTCAGGCAAAAAGTGGACATAGTTTCAAGTTTATTTCAGAGGCAGGATCGACCATTATTAGAAACCAACAGCACTACATAGGTGGTATGACGTAGTAAGGGGGGGGGGGGGACGTGTATGTACATGTACTCTCATGTATCTAGTTTTAATGGGCGTTTGCGGCGACAGTGCCTCGATGCCCGGAACCGGCTACTTACAAAGAGAGTACAGATTCATTGCCTTCGAAGTCGGTTTAAGATCCCAGGCTCTCCGGTTTAAGCACTGCCCCTGTGCGGAACATGTGGCGAAGCTGGAGCATGGCGCTGCAATTTATTGAGTGTGGGGGGGGAACGGTATTATTTGCGTTTATTCGCGGGGATATGTGAGAAACTGGGGAAGGTCATATGTAAGCGGTGGTATGGCTGATAGGCGATATCGGTGTAGAGTACAGAGCAGGATGATTAGGAGATTTCAGTGTGCTCTGGCGGGCGGTTCTGGTTTGTAGCGAGCATATAATTAAATTGCATATTTTGCAACTGAGCAGCATGTAAATTCGGTCAGATTGTTCTTGTGCTAAGGGGTTATCATAGCGAACTCAATATATTGATGGGAAGGGTGAGAAGCTGGCGAAAGGAGCAAAAGCAGCAAAAGCAGTAAAAACCCGGTTGCTTGAACCATTATCGTTATGTATGCTTAATATAGAGTTAGTTAGCACAGAGGTATCCAAGGATGATATACACTACAGGACACAAACCAAAAACCAAAAATGGCAACCAAAGTTTGGAAAGAGAGAAAACCCCGTATTAAAGAAGAGATCTTGAGTTGCAAAATAGATGCAGCTGAAACAAAATGAAAGCGAGAAGATGGACACGAAAATGTAACTCAGGCAAATACCCACACGCCAATATGAGACCGATAGTAACGGAAAGAAATAAAATAAAAATGAGAGGTACGAAATAAACCGCTCATTTTTGCGGTTTTGGCACAGCAACGCCCGCACCAATAACGCTAGGCAACTCTTCCATCCCAACGTTAAATAGCAGCCGGATACCTCCCGTAATAGCAATAACCATTAGGATCGTAAGGCTAGCAATAATAAAAAATGGAATGCTGACATCCTTCTTCTGGCATGCAGCTCCACCCCATTGGACGGTTTTGACGGTACCGTCCTCGTTCGTCCGCACAATAGTCCGACGGCATTTGCAGGCGTAGCAGTCTCCTTTGGCGTTCTCTTTGGATGCGAACTTTTGATAGCACGATCCGTGGCCAGAGCAATTATTTGTCGCTTCTGTGCAGGTCTCGTTGGTGCTATAGCACACGGGCATCATGGTTGAAGGAAATTTGTGGCCTCGTCGGACGTTCCTTGAGGCTTTTGCCTGGATAGTATTCGGCAAATTGGGCTTTGTTACTTCGGATCGGCGTTTAAGCGTGTGGTACGACGGTGAAGGAGAAGTAAATATCATTACGGAGTCCTGGTTGGAGTCCTTTGCCAGGATACTAAGTTCTGCAATGGTTGCGAAAACAGTTTTCCGTACTGCGGGCGCGTTTGACTACAAAAGGGGAGATTAGCTGTGTTGGGACCAAATATATAGCATTTCTGTAGTTAGTAAACGCGTAACTTACCACAGATGAAAGCCGCAGAATAGCGGCTGTGCATCCACCTCCCCAGCCCTTCGCACCTCGGGCCAAAAACTGGCGGAATGCTGCTTCCCCCAACTTCGAGCTCGTTGCCGAGAACACATCTTTATTTAAAGGGCATTGGCTTGCATTCTGAATATAAAATCTACTATTAGTGGCTTAAGCGTAGGGGTTTTTCAAATTTTTGAATGGCTCCTACCAGAATTAACCTGCCCCGAAGTCCACCATCAACCTCAAAATCGTATGGACATAGTTTTGACGGAGCTCGCACGGTAGAGGAGTGAGTGAGTAGGTTTTCAACAAAAGATTCGGAGACTAAGTCAGCAGGCGCAGAGGGAATAGTGAAAGAATCGGTCGAATATTTTGAAACAGACGCAACTATTGACGCTTGCGTTAGCATTATCGACCTGTTCAACAATTTCTGCAGGTGACATACGATCAGGGACATCAACGCCCTCCCAGACAAGCGCCATCTTCGTTGAACAATCGCCAAGCGATGTATCGCCCATAACAGGTATTTGTGCTCCTCCAAATGTATTCAGATCCCGGATGAGGGTCTCGTCGACTTGTCCTAACGTCGAACCATCTGAGAGGCCTAATCGGTTGGCCAATATTACCCTCGCTGTCTCCGGAGTCACTACTCGGTTGGCCGGTGGCACAGACTGTTGCCGTGTATCAAATGTGTAAGCCCTGGCATCGTAGGCAGCTACACCGGTGATCGCGGCGAGCGAGAGGGGGAGAAATGATAGAAGGGGCCTCATGCTGCAAGATGGCTGGTTGACAGCACGACCTGCGGAGGGTGAAAAACAAGGTGACGAATAGAAGACCCAGCCAATCCCCAGAGCTGGGAGATGTATAGAATTTTGGCCGGGTAGTAAAGAAGTTGCAATAGTTAGTGGTGTTGAGTTGATTTGATATCGCCCTCGTCGTCGGCGAGTTGTTGGCCCTAATAACCCCCCGGGGCCCGGCTGACGTTGGAGCTTCCCGATCCAGCCAAGCGCCTTAATCGCCTATTTAGACTTAGCGTCTACTGACTTCTTGGCGCCGCAACCAAAGGCTCCTGTTATTCTGCGGAAACCTCATTCCGCATATAGAAGTATCAATTCGGCATCTAAACTATTATTTCATATTTTTATCATATTTTATTTCGTTCCTCTTCTGCATGGTTGGGTTAGGACTGGCTTCGAAACTTGGCCAGGGCGATTTAGGTTCCAGCGAACCTTGCTCCCAATTTTCAAGAATTTCTTACTTTTCGAATCCGGGACAAGAGATGATACGTAGGCATGACGACCACATGGTTCGAGCTGGAGCGCTTGGCTGGGCATGATTAATTGATGTCATGCTGAATCAACATTTCATGTCCCTGCACTACATCAATGCTGCTGGGAAGTTGTCTTAGTTTACTATTTATACATATATATATTACTATACGGCGGTGCTGTTTCATAGAGGATTCTTTATCCTGCTAACTGCTGAAAATCCTATTCGCAATGTCACGGAATATCTGCGTTACCGCTGTAGATGGCCATACTGGTCATCTCATCACCGAACTGCTTCTCACAGATGCCAATTTCAAAACCCAGTTTGACTCGGTTTGCGGGCTTTCGCTTCAACCTGATGCTAGCCGTTGCAAAGAACTGGAAAAGCTGGGTGCGAAAATCATACCGCACATACCAGGGAAGGCGCAGAAGCTGGCCAAGACGTTGGAAGAGATAGGTGCAGACACCATATGCCTTATTCCGCCAGCGCATAAAGATAAGTACAATATTACCTGTGAATTGATCGAAGCTACAAAAATGGCCAATATGCCAAACGCGTGCTTTATTAGCTCCGTTGGTGCGGACCTTGCCGAGAGAGATAAACAACCTAGGCTTCGTCAATTCATTGATTTGGAGTGTCTTTTTATGTCGTGCAAGGGTGACGCTTCAACTTCCACGGGACATAGCCCAGTGGTAATTCGGTAAGCCCGAGGACACTCTCACGGAGAAAATATTGCTATGTTAATGAAAAAAAAAACACAGCGCTGGTTTCTATGCAGAAAACCTCTTGCTCTATTCGCCTCAAGCGAAGGAGGAGGGTACGCTACCGCTCCCTATTGGGAAGCAGAATAAGTTTGCCCCAATGGCCTTAGGGGTAAGCTACAGTTATTGATTTTGTTATGTATTGGTCTAACATCACCATAGGATCTAGCTCAAGTTGTCGCCCATGTCTTGACCGGCAAAGGAAAACATGGCTTTAGCGATGCCCATCGCGGTCAACTAATGGTTCTCACAGGTACATATCGTGATCCCATTGACCAGGAGTTTACCATATATTGCCGGTATTAACATCCAGTCAATCTAGGGCCAATGCTTGCTGCGGGAGAGGAGCTTGCCACAGCAGCCAGTGAAGCGCTAGGCACGCCATTAAAGTTTAGTGACATATCTGAGTATGTCCCTCGAGCATAAAAAGCCAAGTTTAAAAGCAAAGATCCTAATTAAGTATTTACTTGCACAGGGAGGAAGCCAAGAAAGTGCTACGTGCGCAAGCAGAGAGCGACGACTCTGAACTTGAATATCTGCTCGAATATTATTCTTTGGTTCGTGAGGGAAAAACGAACTATATCTCCACCACTGCGTTTCACGACGTGACAGGAAGCCATCCTCAGGAGCCTCCGGATTTTTTCAAGACATACAGAGATGAATTTGTGCCTGATCATACCAATAAAAAGAGGAAGACTGGCAAGTAAGGCTGGCGGGTATTAATCTTCGGCTTGACTGTGCTTCTACTCTTGATGAAAAAGTATATAACTTATTGAAAATTTATTCAACTTATTTTTGATGATATTCTATATCATTGCTCTGCCCGTGTCGTCCATCAGGCGGCCGTCAATTATCACAGGAAGAAAGATTTCCTTGCTATTTTCTTACGGGATAAGTCATCTTTTTGCCAGTACATAATCAATCGGCAGGGTTCACACTCCTACTACTACGATCACTACATCGTGCTCGCAGATTAAGCTAAGGTAATATACTGATCGTGTTAACTAGAAATAGAGTATTCCACGACTCATCAGTGTGCCGCCTTGGAGCCCCTCCATTTTGATGGGTGTTGTAACCATGATAGCTTCGATTCGAATTTGTTGGCCTATCGCCCTAGAGCGCTTTCCTGTGGGTCACAATGTAACCCAGCTGAAAAGGTAAGCTGACGAGCCGTTCGCAAGGAATTAGTATTGACCCATGTTTTATTGATTTGGCTCGTTGCCTACAAGCCTTTATAGCGCTACGTGACATTCAGATGCGCGAAATGATAACGACCAGTGAGGCCGAGAGGTAGGATATTTAAGTGATAGGGATGGCTTCTACTATGTAAGCAGCCCCCCTCTTTCCCCTTATTAAAAAATGAAAATAAAAAACAGTTAAAAGCCTTCCTTTTAATATACTGAATAATTGATCAATTCCAATTTACAGCTGAGATTCCCTATACACCCACCTAAAGCCCAGAACAGTGAAGAAAGCGAGAACGAAAATGATTAAGGAAAAACAAAGCATCGTGTTTCTCCCAGGGGCTTGGAATGGGCCGGAGTATTTCGGCGACGTGACCGTTCAATTAAAGGAGCATGGATACGAAGTTCACGCTCTTCACCTCCCTACTGCCGGCCTGGACCCCAAAAGCACACCGGCGGACGACATAACACTTGTTCAGAAAACAACGCGCGCGCTGGCTGATGAGGGAAAAGATATTATTCTGGTGATGCATTCGTATGGAGGGTTTGTCGGGTCTGAGAGTGCAAAAGGGCTGTTAAAAACGGACAGGTTAGCACAGGGTAAGGAAGGCGGGATCGTTCATTTGGTATATCTCGCCGGGCTCCCGGGTGTAGAAGGCGAGATTCTTGTCGAGGACGTTCCAGAATGGGTCAAATTCCAGGTGAGTTCTGCATCCAGCGATATCGAACACAAGAATCGCCGTGAGGTCGTTTCCTCAAACAGTCCATCGCGTTCAATGAAAGCTAATATGACTGAACAGGGCGAGTGGACGACAGTCGCGAATGCACGGGAAATACTCTACAATGACCTTCCATCCTCGATGGCTGATGAGCTTGCTGCGAAGTTGCTCCCGCACGCTGCGTCCATGTACACCCACCCGTTGGCCTATGCTGGTTATAAACATGTGCCGTCAACCTACCTCCTCTGCACCCAAGACCAGGCTCTGCCTTTCAAGGTTCAGAAGGCCATTGTTGGCTTAGCGCATGGGTCGATGCGTACCGAGATCTGTGACGCGGGTCATTTTTGTATGTTGAGCATGCCAGAGAGAGTCACCAATGTTATCGTCAAGGCTGCAGGTGTGTTAGATTGAATCCCGCAGTTCTCACACAAAATGCTAGTTGGGCTTCGGAAAATTTTCCTTAAAATAGAATTACTCGCACGGCCCATCTACTATTTCCTTCGTTATTTCGTCCGCAGTAGATTTCTCTTGAAACTTGGGAGGTTAACCGCCATGGGTGCCTAACAAAACAATCACTTTAGCCTTCTGGAGGGGCGGGGGTACCAAAATATGGGTGTAACATGTAGACGTGACTGCAGGTCACATCCATTGGATGGAAGCCGCCTACTTGGAAGAAGAAAGTTCCAGGAACGGTCAGATTAAAGTTGTCAGCCGCAGATCTCGGAAGCATGATCCGGCCATGGCCTCGTGGAGCCACATGCTAGCCTTAAATAGAATTAGCGCGTAACCTTGGCATCAGCCTCCTCAGCCCTACTCTAAACTCGC
This sequence comes from Blastomyces emzantsi, assembly GCA_003206725.1. NCBI lineage: Eukaryota > Fungi > Ascomycota > Eurotiomycetes > Onygenales > Ajellomycetaceae > Blastomyces > Blastomyces emzantsi. The sequence goes on from QGQJ01001385.1 coordinate 10,939, forward strand.
TTGGTTGGCGATGATGTAGAAGGAAGATTCAGTCGCTGGTGACGCGTTTGTTCATGGATTAGATTGCTAGCATTTTCCGCTACATTTCTGCCAGACTCTGAATCTTCTTTCAAGGCGTATTTGAAATGTGTGCCATCCTTTCGTGACTCACTTCTCAGTAATCATACCGGGATCAGGTGCATTGAGGACATTTCTTCTTGATAAAACCCATCGAATCTGCTTTTGGCTTTTAAATACGGTCACCCACCATGAAATTGTCTCAAACTAGTTAATGTATGCATATCTGTGCTCAGGTTCGGTTTGCTCAAAAATAGTAAACTTTCGTCTTTCACTCTTTCAGTATCATAAAGCCAGCAGCAACCTCCAGATACCCACAGCTGGTAGGAAGATCCACGTCGCTTAGAGCACTCCTTTTTTACTACGAACACAAGCTCGTAGACAGTTTCTAGGCCATGCTTCACGGAGATTTTTGGTTACTGAAATAAACGACACCTACCAGGCTGAAAGCTGCAATAGCTCCGGCCGGACAAGAATTTAGCTCTCTCAGCTCATCCCCCGTGAGCTATTATTTGAGGAAGTGGAATGGAATAATTGCTCGTCTAAAAGCAAAGATTAAATGGATGGTATGAGCGAGAGAAGTCAGCGGCATCTTTTTTCCAGCCCATTTTCATATGGCTGGCAGTCCAATACAACACGAATAGGGAGCATTGTTGGGACGAAAATAATCTTTCGCCCCTAAATCGACAAAAAATGCACGGTGCATACAGAAAAACACAGACATGCAGGACATACGGAGATAGGCAACCGGACATCAGGACACTTGATGGTGGAAGCAAAAGTCAGCTACTGTGATGTCCTGTGCCGATGCGACTATGTCTGTAGCGAATCAAAGAATCTTAACCAGTGCGTAATCTCCATCAGAGAAGAGAAATCGAATCTTAAGTCAAGGTCGTGCCCCAGGGTGTACTTCGTGTATATCGAGCCAGGAATTTGGAAGGCCATGTCCGGGTACAGCATCATATCGTCCTTTACCAACCAGCCATTTTGACTTCACCTAGCTGCTCTGGGGTGGATCGTCTTCGCGAATTGCCCTTTGCAGATGGTGGGTCCGCTGCCAAGAAATTTCCACATTATGTAAGTTTAAATCACGTGGATTAAATACTTGGCATCTTGACTGTTCCGCTGAAGGAACTGAGGCGGGCGAATCAATTTTGGGCGCGCAACTCTCCACCCGTCACTCACTCAATATCCATATACAGACCGGCCAACAACCGCTAACCTTATTACATACTCCTTCAGCGGTTCTTAACGAGATATACTGGTCAAAACCAGGTCTTACACACGATTCCAGGGACTGGCAATTGCTCAAATGGTCTGGTGACTCTCCACAGCCAGGTCATCTACCCCCCCTCCCCCCCCAGAATGGGAATTTTGAAGCAGAAGTGATCCAAATGTTTCGGAATTTTAGACGGGCCACTCCAGCTTGTCGGCTCCTATTGCCTAGGAGTACACAGCGATTTTTTAGCAGGTATGAAGGACTGGTAAAAGTTCAGCGGGTGAGATTCAAGAGGCCCTGGTTAAGGTATGTAAGATCTCCCAAGCTTAATTTCGCCTATCCGTAAAATAGACTGACCGGGATACAAGAAGAGGCATATCCACGATTCTTACTGCAGTTGTTGCGACCCAAGTGTATTTCGCGCTCATTGGACCTTCGCTGGATCGGCTGGAAGATGTAGACGAAACCATTAATAAAGACACCCCCTCACAAACAAAAATTCACACCGAGAAAGAGAGGCAGCGCGACAAGGACGGTGTACCATTCATCCCTATTGGACTTCCCTATTCCATACGTGGCGGACCATATACTGAAGATGATCCTGAATGGAAAACGTTCAAGTCATATGGAATTGAAACAGCACAATTTACAAAGTTAAGAGGTAGAGACTACGCCCTGCCTTTTAATCTTTTTTGTTACTACTACGGTTGCTCACCTACCTCCAGAAGAATTAATAGCCCAAGCGACCGCGATCGTGAATCGAAAGCCAGCTCTGCCAGCTATTGTCAATGTGACGGGTTCGCCGCTTAAGCCCGTCCACCGAACCACGATTAAACCCGCGTTTCCGATCGAGAAACCGTCCAGCTATGTTCAACCAGGGTGAGTAACTCGCTAGAGTAGAAGAAAGGTTGAATCATTCGTATGTGCTAACGGTAAATCGTGTAGCTTCGAGCTTAGGGACGACGACATAACTTGGACGACCCGCCCAATACCAACAAACCGTGGCGACTGGATTCGCAGCGTATTCGAACCATGGCCACTGGTAATTTCATCTTGGGCAGCTGGGGAGTATTTGGTTACAGTAAAGCTAGCAAAGCTTCGAAAATTATTGGGGGTTGCGCCCCCAGATCTAGTAGAAGAAAATGCAGTTGAAAATCAGCAGCGCAGGCCCCGCGCGAGTTCTACTGGTCAGCCCGATGTTCCTCAGTCCCGTCAAAACTATCCCCTAATACCTAACACAACGCCAGGAGAAATTCCAAGACACGGGAACTCCAACGATTTCCAACCTCACAAGCCCAGTTCGACATTACAGAAACAAGCCGGCTTACTGGGCGACTCTACCTCTGACATACGCGACGCTATGAAGATATTTACATTATTCCTGCTATTAACCCGGCAAAATAACACAAAGAAAACCCCGCAAAAGGGAGCTTTCAAACTGAATGGTGTTGCCCGGTTTAGAGGCCCCAAAGGCGGCTGCGAGGCACATATTGTGGGAATCTACGAACCAGCGACAAAGAACTGGTATGCGATAGAAGTGCAAATACTTCACACCTTTTCTTACAAATCGAACGCCGCCAACGAGCTACCGCCACAAAAAGCGGTACTGGAATCGAAGGCGTCTGATTCTTGAAATTCTCATGATCTGGATTAGACTACACAGGACGCACTTGTACATTTATTATTATCATATGCTATTTTCCTCCTATATGACAAGGTTCCACCCGTCTTGGTGGTTCCTACCATTTGTCGTACTCGCATTTTTCTTATTTTCTTTTTCTTTCTTTCTTTCTTTCTTTTTTTTTTTTTTTGGTGGTTTCTTCCAGCGGCCTTGGTTTTCTCTAGATATTTGTTTCCACGCACTGGCACTTTCTTGCTTACACCACTTTATAGACATCTTCTTTTTGCATCCGTGTTTACCTCGATTGGTGGGTGGCGGCGTTTAAGACGTTTTTCACAGGAACTATTAGGTAGTTGTTTTCAAAATGAGTAGGAATAAACTTGACCCCTTAAATACATAAAATGTGCGCACTTTCTCTAGCAAAGAGGTGGAGCCGGTCATCCGATCAAGGGCTGGGAAGCGATATATATGTATATGTCATGAACAACCTGCTCAGATAATCACTCTTTGATTTATCGTTGGAGACGATGAAGTACGTCACCACCGAGGACTCTGTCCATCTATTCCCGCAGCGGACCGAAGGCTTGTAAAAGGACAACAATTGGATAAACATGGGCCCTATTTTAGGGAGGGGTGCGATTATTTTCTGGCCACTTGTGGCTTTCGACCCCTCCCTCAACAGGGAAAATTGAAGCAGGGCTGTTTAGCCGCCATAGGGCTCGCAGAGTAAGAGGGTTAGATTCCTCCAGCTTCTCCTATTACTATTACTACTACTATTATTATTATTATTATGAAGGCGTTGTCATCGTTATGCATTTTCTAGTTCCGCCGAGCAGGGAGTTTAGCTAGATCCAGTTATGACGTGATGTCATCCATGTTTTTATCAAGCGATAAATAGCAACCCCTCTGCTCCCCCTCTTCCATCGACAAAAAAATCCGCCATATCCTTTCCATTTCTGCCACTGACTGCACACATTGAAGAAACGAATTCTAACGAACCATCTCAATAAAGTATAAAAACGCAAAATGACACTCGCGCCCAAATTTGCCGGCCAGAAGCTCTCCTCTGGATCCATCCTGGATACAAAGCATACACTGGACATTTGTTAGTTGGCGTCCTTATCTCCTCCTTTCCCAATCCAATTCATAAAGATTATTTGCATGATGCAGTGCATATAAACTATACAAAACTTGACTAATGCCCTCCCACAAACAGACTTGGATTATGTTTGCCCCGTACGACCATTCAACCTTCCCCCTCCGTCCAGATGCGATATAATCAAATCATACTGAAAACAAAACCCCCCCTCCCAGTACTCCGCCAAACTATTCAACACCTTTTACCCAACCATAACCCCGCTCCTCAACAATCCCAACTCCACCTACCCGAAAAACCTCCAAATCATATTCCGCCAACTAATCCAGCCCTGGCACCCGTCCTCAACCCTCACACACGAAGCGGGCGTAGCCGTCCTTAAGCTAGCGCCAGAGAAATTCTGGCCCTTCAGCGCTGTGCTGTTCGCGAAGCAGAAGGAGTTCTTCGATGCGAACGTCGTCAATGAGAAGAGGAACGACACGTATGTGCGCCTGGCGAAAATTGGGGCTGAGGTCGGCGTGGATGAGGGGGCGATGTTGAAATTGTTGACGGTTAGTGATCAGCCGGATAAGGATGGGGCATTGAATGGGGGAAATGGTGTTACGAATGATTTGAAGGTGATGGTTAAGGTGTGTTTTATCACTCAGCCAATCTATATATATATAAATATATATATACATGTATGGCGATGGGTGCTAACTTTGACGTTATTCAACAGGCCGCGCGGTTGGTTGGGACGCATATTACGCCTACGGTGTACTTCGATGTAAGTTCTTTTATTTATTTTGCTTGGGAAAACACTCGCAGGAATCGATGTGTGCAGAGAATTCTATCTTATTTGAAAAGCACGTGTCGTACTAACCAGTCGATGTTGCGTTTTTGAAAATACAAAAAGGGTGTCGAGGAGAAATCCATTAGTAGCAGCTTCACGCGCGAACAATGGGAAGAATGGTTGCAGAAGAATGTCGTTTGATTCATTATTGGTACGTTCAGTGATTTGAGAGGGACGTGTCAGAATGAAGGAAAGAAAAAACGATGGTTGGAAATTCTGATGATAAAAGACTGGAAGAGTAAAGCAATGAGGAGTTGACGGGAGAGAGGCTATGGATTGGCACATCCATGTATTACCTAAAAGTAATGATAAAATAAAGGGTGAAATGGGTGTGTTAGAACGTGCTCAAGTGAGATTTCTCGGTCTTTCAGCAATTGCGGAACATAATGGCAAAAAGAAAAGTGAAATGAAATATCTATATGGGAATTTGAAAATAAACAAGGAGAGTCAAATTAAACAATTCGATATAAGGAATTTCGAAAAAAAATTGCCTTGACTCCCAAAGTCGGTTTGAAGCCAATTTCGAACAGCGTGAATGGATCGCTCGTGAGATCTACATTGCTCTTTAGAAAACTGGCTTTTATCGTCGTGGACAAATGCAAGAACGCCCCGGCGTATATCATTAGTTTTTTTGTGTTCCTTTTGTAGAGAAGAGAGACGATAAGGTTAACTAATTGGTGGGCGGTTGGTAGTTAATTGGTCGCCTGTATCATGTCAATTCAGTCAGTTTTGTGAGACGATAAGTCAACGCACAAAAGCGCAACGCCAATTCGGATGGTGCAACGAATAGAGGCGAAACAACTCACTTGAAAAGCAAAATGTGTGGCTCTGGTTCGTGCACTTCATAATGTTCCCAACCCAAGCTCTAAAAGGAGAGATATGGCCTTGTCAGCTTGTTCCACGATAGGTACAGTACATTATTTGTACATGTACCAGACAGGATCAAAATACCTGCGTAATCCCCAGACCTCTCCACTCTTCCTCCCACAGTAGCTTCAACGTCCCTTTGGACGTGTCGAAATAGTCGGTGGGTATCTTTTTAAGCATATGTTTGGGGAGTTGAACATGGCGATATTCGAATTCACTGTCTGAATACCTACACAAATGGTGTTAGGCTGGAGGGGTTTCCCAGATCTTTCTTCCATTCTTTTTTCCCTGGCAGTCAATGTAGTTACTGCCTCTGGAAGCAGGCCCCCGCTCCACGCGCGCGCAAACACAGTATGAACAGGGCAATCGCTTCGTCGAGTATAGAAACACCGCACACGCGCACATACCTTGAAGAATAGTGTATGGAATCGATAAACTCCTCCAGCTCCTGCCTCTCCGGCTCCAGAAGTAGCCGGGGTTTCTTATTCCTTCGCGAGTAGTCGATGTTCATGATTACCAACGTAGCTGTTTTCTCTCTCTCTCTCTCTCACATACACACACACACACGAGAAAAAATGAAAGAAAGATAAAAAGACAGAAATTAGAACCCAAACTAGGTATCTAGGTAGGTAGCTTTTTCTGCAGTAAAGGTTGTGGTTGTTAAGGCCAAATCCGCAGGCGGGGAATAGTGGCGGGAGGAGAAGGTGTTGGTTGACCGGGACACAAAGACCCTGAATGTGGATACGAGGGCGCAGGAAGAGTTGCTGTAAATGAGAAAGAGTGAGGTCTGATGGACTGGGTTTTAAGCTGCCTGCGGTTCTAGCAGAAATGGCGGAGAAGGTGTGCGGAATGCGAATGAAGGACACTGACTGCGGCACCACGAAGAGGAGGGGAAGCAAAGCTGCACCTTTTTTCCGTCGGAACTGCACAAAGGTGTGGGGTTTGCTTTGTTTCTAACCTCACAGACTGTCACTGGAGAGAGAGTTCAAGCGTGTCCAGTAGCAGTAGTAGCAGTAGCAGCAACGGCAGAGCAATCGGGTGTAAGAAGATATATAGAGTTGAAGTTGGCAACTTCGAGCAGCGAGTGGATGAACAACAAGAAGAGTCCACAAGAGACTGACTGACCAGGGTAGGAAATAACGCATCGAGCTGTATCGCAGGCGTATGGTTTGAGTACGGTGTTTTGTTTATTTACTGGATACAGTCTAAAGACGTAAATTACAGCTCGAGACGTGGGGTAGTACCATACCATACCGTATCGGCCTGTTCTGGCCGCTGTGGCTCTTCAGCCTCCCGTAGCGACCAATCGAGACATCTCGTAATCGGCGCGTTCCAGCATCATCGCCAGTTCGACCGCCGCTGGTTGCGCTGATAGATACAGCTCCTGACTTTCTTCACCACCGTCATCTGCTCGCTTGTCTTCCCTGGCTGAACGAGCGCTGCTATTATCCGCCGCTCTTTATGTCTGGATCCCGCCTCCCATCCCCTCACCACACGATTGCGAACCTCTCCCCCTAGTCTCCCCGGGCTTGTGCCGCAACTATTCCCAGATAGCCTCCGCAAGCATGACAACTAAACGGCGGGGGACCGTCGCGGGGTCTCCAGAGGGCCCAACAAAGGCCCAGAAACGGCGCAGGACCTCAGTAAGTCTGTCACTCTGTGATTTTTCAACATTGATTTCCCGAAGTTGGTGGGGATTGTTTTAGGGGTAGAGAGCGCAAAGTGCGATCTGGTGCCCGACTCCCGCTAGATACCACCTTCCCCGCGTCCCCACCCATCGCTCGACTTATGTTATATATGTGCTTCAGGTCTAAATATATGAACTAACGGCCGATGCGACCAGACATTTGTCCCCGAAACCGACGAAACTCCCGAGAAAACTACTAAAGCTGGTCTCGAACTAATCGCGCAAATCAAAGAGGCTACTAATAAGCAGTATGTTCTTGGAGCTCTAGTGGAGCTTTGCTTGCTTGGCTAAGATGGAGAGGCTAACTTATACATCTGTTCTTTCATGATAGTGGACAACTCGTTGCAACTGAATTCATTCATCTTCCTAACCGGGTGAGCTTCGAGACAGCCTCCTCACTCTGAAGAAACCCCAACTGACCATTGTCCGTATATAGAAAGAAAACCCGCATTATTACCAAGCGATTCGACTTCCCATTGCCCTAGATACAGTGGAGGTAGGTTTACATTTTTCCATAAACGATTTTTTGCGATATCCTTTCCGTTGAATCAATTTGCGCAATTGGGTCACTCACGCGCGTATTTAATGGTGTCTAGAACAAACTGAAGAAGCACCAATACCCCTGTTTGACTCCCGTGGAAAGCGATCTCCGGAGGATGGTCAGCAACGCCAAATACTACAATGATAAAGGCTCAATGATTTTTTCGAACGCGGAGCGCATACGGAAATTAGTAGCAAATAAAATGTCCACGATAAACCCAGCATATAACGATCCAAGCTACGCCCCGTTTGCTACCCCTATACCAGAGGAGGAAGATGCGGACGACAAAAATGTGTCCACTGAAACCGGAAATAACGAGGCAGATGCTGGAGACGAGGAAGAAAAGAAATCCACAACCGAGACACCAGCCCTGGATCAGGTGGTCGACGCGAACGATAACGAAAATTTCAACTTCGAGGGGGAAACGTATGAAAGTGCCCAGGAGAAAATAATCACCGGAATGATTCGATTGAAAGATTCAGAGTGAGTTAACCTTTGTGTTACACGCGGCCTTGCTTCGGCTCTAGGCGAGTACTGACGTTCCTTCAGCGGTGAAGAAGTCTTTTTTCCTTTCCTGAGCATGCCAGATCGGAACTTGTACAAGGAATACTATGAAATAATAAAGCACCCTGTGTCCCTAAGAGCGATCCTAAAACGCGTTCGAGGCACAGATGGAAGGAAGAATTCTACGAAAACCACGCCGTTTAAAACGTGGGACGCGTTCGAGGAGGAAATCAGCTATATCTGGCGCAATGCTAGGGAATTTAATGAAGATGGGAGCGAAATAGTCGCCCTTGCGGGTTCGCTTGAGGTATTTGCTACCGCCATGCATGCTTTTTCACGCCTGTATTGATTTTGCTGATCGAATTGCTAGGAATATTTCCGTCGACTTCTTGCGGAGGCACGAAAGCAGGTTCCAGAGCCTCCACTCACCACGAATGGCGATACCCCGGGCCCTCGTCTTAAACTTCGCATGGGAACCACGAAGACTCCAGAACCAACACCGCACAAACTGACTTTACGACTTCCGGGAAAAGTTGGTGATCAATCGACGGACATGGAACATCGCCAAGGCGGAGTTTCTATAGATACTGAAGCCTTACGGAGGCAACAAGAACACGTTAAGGCGAGCTCAAACGGCCTAGAAGTTCCAGATCGACCAACACCCACTAGAAGAACCCTAAGAGATCGATCTGGGTCTGGAACAAGGGCTTTATCGATGCGAAGCACGCGCTCGCAGGAGCAAGAGAGAGAACAGAGAAATGCACAAGGAACATCGCCTGGTCGGTCCTCTTCTGCTGTCAAAATTGAAAGCACAGGGCCATCGACGCCAAATCTAAGAAGCCTGGCGAGCCAAGAATCTATAAAGCCGCTCCACGATGCGCATCAACGAGTTGCTTCCGGCTATTCTGAACCATCGAAATTGATGACCCCGTCGGCAGGCGTTGTCTCCATTCAACCTAACAACGCCCAAGAAGTATTACAACCGTTCGGTTCCCGTTCATATCCATACCCATCCCCTGTCCCGGCGGTGTCCCCGATGGACTTGAGAGCACGGCAACCCGGCAAAGGTGAGAATCTATATTAGATGAAAGCATATCCCTTCAAATTATGTAAACACTTGGAAAGCCAAAAACTAAAGTGTCGAAATATCATGCTAGGCCCTTTAATATCCAATGTCAGGCTATTCAGCCATCCAAACCTCGACCTACGACAGTCATTTCTTCTAGACATCCCACCCTCATCGACTCAAACGCAACAGTCCATAACCATCAACCTCCCCGCGAAATCCCACATTCTCTGCATCACCCCAACGATTATCCCAAGCTCGCTACAACGCCAGACGCAGCTCACTGTTACCGTCGGCAACAGTCAACGATTATCCCCGATGCTGTCACCGTCACGAACCATGGACCCGACCAAACCCTATTATGAGGTCCGGCTGGGCATCGGCATTACCAAGATTGACATTGAAATGAGCGCTAGTAGCAGTGCCACCCGCGGAGGGAATGGGCTGAAATCATTACCGGGGCAAGATGCTGAGTATGAGCGATTGACGGTCTATGCTAACCTGATGAGAGTGTGAGATTTTAAGTGCTAATTCGGGACGGGGTTGGGGAGTTGTCAATGATTTTTTATTGTGGCATCCCCAGAGCTCGTAGATTCGGTGGAGATGTACTATTCTTGCATATATGCTTAGTTTCCTTTTTTTTTTCTTTTTTTTTTTTTTTCGTTTTCTCTGTCCCTGCGCGCCTTCATATCCGCTCATCCCATGATCGACTTTTCTTTTCTAATGCCCGTTACCAAAAGGGATACAAACTGCATCTTTATCACGACGGTTTATTCCCCCCTTTTTTGTGCAATGGCAGTGGAACCATATCCTGGGCTGGGGGTCATTTTTATGGCATTTTTAAAGCCTTATCTCTGGCCCCCCCCCCTCCTCTGGAGCGAGGTTTGTGGAAAAGCCACAAGGGAAGGGGGGAGGGGGGTTTGCCTTCCAGTTGCTTTATGCATGCCATTGGACACCAGGGCGAAAGGTGTATGTAGGTATGTAGGTGGGTAACTTAGGGTTTAACCTCACCGCGGGGAGTGACGGGTTGGCCCGTGGGCGCAGGGTGATGGGCCAATAACCAAGTAACCCGTGAGAAGGAAATGCTTTTTGTTGCAGCGGAGGACAAAAAGAGGGTGTTGAATGGACAGTCGAATGTATTCTCTGGTATATGTAAGTAATAACTCTTGGTCAAAAGTTGTAGCTCTTTATTTGATCAGTTGTGGAATGTATACATACCAGTTGGAAATTCAACACTCTGGGATAGAATAGGGTGTTAATAATGCACAAATATCATTCTCTCTTTGCAGGAGGGAATGGAATAAATATACATACATACATAACTACATATATACATAACTACATACATACATACATACATACAGACAGACAGACATACGAAGATTGCCTGACCCTGATCCCTGCGGACGGAAACCCAGGAAGCAGATATTTCAAATAACTTAGGCCAAAAGAAGAGCAGTGCAGTGGTGCAGCTAAATATGATAAATAAAAGGAAAAGTGCTTGGGCAGCTGGGTTTTGGATCTGTTTTCTTCGCCCAATGTCTGATGTCTGTTGACTGCCAATAATGGGTAACTAACTTAGTAGTTTATGAGAAAATAATCATCACTCTCGGTAACTATATCTGTGAATATTTACGCTGTATTCAGTGCCGGGACAACAACCCGCTGCGCTGTGCTGTGTGCTATTATCCATTATTATTCGCGCTCACCAATTGATGCCCAGCAAAAACCAAGCAGCTCGGCACAGACAAGCGGATACACCCCATATCATCCTCCTCCTCCAGAAAAAAGCAACACCTTCTCTCGCTCCTTGTGCCCTTTTTTTTACGACTGACTGTGTTATTCTTCTGTACTATATTGCTGGCGAGGGGGCCACGCGACTACTGCTGCTGCCCGTGACAGCGTTCTGGCTGGCTGTTGAATATCCCGCGGTGCCTGACCATCCTCCTTTTTATGCTTCACCCCGTCCATCCCGAGTCAGCCAGCTCTTGTTAGCGATAGTTAGCTCTCGAGCTAGTCAGAGCACAATGCGCTGCCTCGATGCTTCTCCTTAGCTTGTCTTCTTGCCCACCGCGAAAACTCCTCTTCCGGCCCTTGTGTGTTATTCCTTGTCTCTGTTTACGGGACGAAATCCCGCGATTTACACAACCCATTCTTCCCCCACACTTGCTCTACTTCTGCTTGACTCCTAGATATATATATATATATATATGGTATCATTTACACAGAAACGGCCATACGATGCGGTAGAGGCTTCTCCCCCCCCCCAACCCCCAGGGAGCTCTCCAGCTGCCAGCCGCGGGTAGCTGTTTGCCCCCCAGCCCATGGATCGAGAGCGTCGACTGTCGCGGTTGACGGCCAAACTGCTGCGTCGGTCTTCCTCGTCTTCCGCAAACTTTGTTGTGCCCAACTCTCCCAGCCCCAGCACAACCACCACCACCACCACCACCAGCACCACCAGCACTACAACGCCCACGACCGCCACCAATCCCATCAATCCCGATCCCAATCCCAATCCCAATCC
>QGQJ01001386.1:0-13281 GCA_003206725.1 Blastomyces emzantsi
CATCTAGGCTTCAATGACCGTGTCTCCACTACTCATTCGGCCCATGAATTCTTTTAAATAAGGATAGTAAACCTGTCAGGCGTTAAGTGACTAGCTTTGCTGTATGTGCTAACAAGGGTAAATCATTTTAATGATTTGGCAAGACCCTTGGTGATGATACATCTCCGTCAATGCAGGTAAGCAGAATCCTAGTCCAACTGGGCGAATACGAGCTGACAGCAGCAACGCAGTAGATTAGAGCGCCAAAGACATGGAACAGGAATTAACCCGCTATTCCCAAGTTTCTTTCAGTGGTTTTGGGTCGGTTTCAACGACAATGTACGCAGCATGCAGCACTGGAAAGAGAAAACAAGTGGCTGAGGTTCCCTGTCATGATATATTAATAAGACAGCAACCCTAGGTTGGCTGACATGCAACAGCTAGGGAAGAGGAGAATACCATCGTCCAGAGAATAAAGAGTGTATGCTGTCAACGACCAGGAGAGCTCTTGAAATGTAAATGTCGTTGGGTCAAAGAATTCCGATCGAAAGGCAATGATTACATGCTTCCACTTTAGTGAAACAAGGTGTGAAGAAGCTTTGATATGCGTCATCAGCGGGCGGGCCGGAATAAATATTTACCGGGAAAATAAAGCCAAACGATCGGCAGAGCTTAAGTTGACTTCAACCATCAAGCAAGAGGCTCACAGTTCCTCCTGAGCATCAAACATAGGAGCCACTATTGCCTACTACAACAACTATTCCCATGTTAACGCCTCTCAAGTTTCTATACTATAGGAATGGCAACGTATCATCGAGATTCCTCTTGGACAGCTCTAGCGGTTGCTCTGGGGGGATCCGTAGTCAACCCCTCTCCGTGCGAAGCCGCTCACATGGGAGGGGCCTTAAAAGGCAGGGGGACTCCAGGATTCTGCAATTGACATCTACACTCATAGTCTAAGCCCTACCTGGTCAGATAGGCTTCCTTGCAAGAGCATGTGACAATAAATGCGCTCCCGTTTTCCAAATTTACATACCAGCGTGCGCAGAGCCTGGCCCATGTTGGGAACGCCAACTAGAATATTTTGACAGATATTTGACGGTATGCGCATATCTCGGCTCAGATATGTGTCACCTCAACGTTAGCGGAATCAACTTGGCCGTGGTTTGGTGCTAACTGTCTAATATTTCTCTACATCTCGGCTATGGCCCCCTCATATGGCTTTTTTAACGAAGAAAAACCTGGCCTGGCCAAAGATACTCACCAGAGTCCTTCGGCCCCCCTGCCCTCTGTGGAAGTTTTCTTCATTGGCACGGGGATACTCCTTGGTTAAGGATGGCTTGACTTGGTCCGCATACGTGGCTGGAGTCGCGAAAACCTTATACATTTGTCTGTATGGCTGACGCCCGTATCTTTGTATTCCACACTTCGTTACCTACGTTGCCAGTACATTATATAAAGCAGCATATTTCCTCTCTTCATTCGGCTCGTCTGGCTCTTGAAACTAAAACCAAATCCTCCAAAAATTGCGACATAACTCTGGATCCCTAATTTCATATTTCCTCCCCACTTATACTCTGGCAAACATGATGAAAGCTATAATCTTTCTTAGCTTTGTAGCGCAAGTTTTTGCTGCGGCTGTTGGCCGCGAGCCCGACTCCGGTGATGATGCCAGCACCCGGCCCTTTCCCCTCCCTCCTCTCCCCCCTGCCCCGGCGGAAGGTCCGGATCCAGACAAAGTATTCATCGTTGGTTTTACGCATGGCGGAACGGGATGCCCCTCAAATTCCGTCAGCCATGTCCTTTCAGATGACAGGACCGTCATGACACTTATTTTCGACAAATACGTAGCGGCGATTGGCCCTGACCTTCCCATCACCGACAGCCGCAAGAACTGCCAGTTGAACATCAATCTACGGTATCCAGGTGGCTTCCAATACTCTATATTCTCAGCCGACTACCGAGGATATGCAAGGCTTGATAAGGGTGTTAGGGGTGTCCAAAAGAGTACCTACTACTTTTCGGGTGAGCTTGAACAGGTATGATGTTTCCCTGTCCAGACTATCATTTTTTTTGAGAGATTCTCCCTAAATATGTTCTAGGCTTCCACCGTGACAGAATGGAACGGTCCAATGGATCAAGACTATCTTCTCCACGATGAAACAGACCATACCTCCATCGTCTGGTCTCCATGTGGTGCCAACGGAGCCCTGAATATCAATTCCCAGATTCGCCTAACCAGCAGTAATCGGAACGCTCGCGGAGTGTTGACCACGGACTCCATTGACGCCAGTTTCAGGCAGATTGTCCATGTCAGGTGGCAGAAGTGCTAGCGAGAATAGTAGCTTGTAGTTTGGACTCGCGCGACTTTGCTGCTAGTCCGCACCAGAAGGCCGAATGGAAATGGTTGTGGGCAAGTATGATGTTGTTGATACTGGAGGATTGGGAGAATGCCTGACGAAATGTATTGAAACTCTCATTTCTAAAATTTTATCGTATATGTTTTCTGGATGGAAGCGAAACCAAGTTGAAGAGGAATAAGTTGTTTGGTCACGCGCGGATCCGACTATTCTATGTCTTAATCTGAATGGCTGCAATATAATATACTATCGTTCGCGGTCAATGACATTCCCTACCTTGTTCCGGAGGGATCTCTAGACATCTGTAGATCGTTTGGCATGAAACTCGCGAGTTACCCAGGTTTACATTTAGTCCAGCTCTTCATCAACCAGAACTAAAAATATATACATATATACTACAATGGACAATCCTTCTGTTTATGGAACAAGTGAAATGCGCCGTGTCAAGATACAGAGTACGATCATTTCAATTACCAATCTCTGAAGTATTTGTCTACCTTTACCTCTGCGGTTTGACAAACTGTGATGCTATCGGAGATAAAAACAACAATAAGTTAGCCCGCGGCCTGTGCCGTTCTTTTTATTTACTTTCTATATTTTTAATTTTCGGTTAGTTAGGATAAAGATGACAAAGTAAGCAAGTAGTATAATATAACTAGATTCATGTGTTACTACGTAAACCGTTGCAAGTTTTCAACAGGGCACAAAACTGATCCCACAAACTACGCCGCAAGAAAAGTGACAAATCATTATAGAACCAACACCTAGAGCGCACAAATGGGTAATAAAGAATCTTGTGGATTTCTTTTCCTTTTTCTTTTGCTATATGCATTACCGAATCGGTTAAAATCGTAGCAAACCATGCACGTAGTTGGTGCAGCTGCTGAGATAAAACTTTTCTTTTCCCCGGTGGAGTGGTTTGGTAACACTGGTTAGGCCAACGTAGGCCCGAAGCCAAGGGAAAAAAAACACATTCCAACACCGACACCAACTCCAATGCCCATCCCCATATCCACCATCGCCACTGCTCATCGCCCCATCTAACGGTATCTCCAGTAGCTCTGGGTATTGAGGCGTTTCCAGGTCTTTCGTCTGCCGGCAGTGGTCTTGGTGTAGCTGTGACCCCGTCCAAGGCCACGGGATTTCTTGCCAGCGGCAGTCAAGCCGCGGTTTTCGCGGTGCTAGAAGGGAAAAAAGTGTTAGGCCTTATCTTCTACCGGCAAGGCTCTTTTGAGTCCCCATATAATAAAGGGTGGGCAGCAAAACGTACCTTGTGCACTGGCTTCACGATCCAGTTGATGCGAGGATCGCGGCGGATGGCCTTGTGCTGGGGATCGACGAGGATGACCTCAAAGTACTTATAGGTGGAATCCTCGTTGACCCAGTAGGAGTTGAGGACACGCAAGTTGGCACAGCGTCTGCCAACACGCTCTTCGGCAGTGCATCTCAGCGAACGCTGGTATTTGAGTTGGTTGACACCATGGTTGGTGGGCTTGCCTGTTTGATTTTACAAGTTCCAGAGTTAGAAATGGTGCATTTTTTTTTTTTTTTTCATGGGCAACTTCCATTATTGGATTGCAAAATGAAGGATAAATCACATACCGTAGGTGGCACCCTTGGGGGCTTGCCGCTTGCGTCCTCCACGTCGGACACGGACACGGTAGATAACGTAGCCTTGCTTGGCCTTGTAGCCGAGACGGCGGGCCTTATCGGGGCGCGAGGGGCGGGAAGCACGATGGATAACGTTGAGTTGACGAAGCTATATTGATGCACTCTCAGCAAAGTTCAACGAGTGTATAGCAAGACGCAAAAAATTTTCTTTTTTGTGCCACAGTTATGAATAATCTCTCGCCGGAGGATGGGGTGGGGATTGGGTTTGGACGCATCCAAATTCAATTCCAATTGATGGTTTTCTTTCTTCTCTTCCCCGGCGAGGACTTCATCTTGGATATTCGAGGGGTCTCACCTCCCAGCATCGGACACGCAACAGGAAGCGGATCACATCGGACTGCTTCTTCTTCTGAAGCTCCTCCACGTATTTAAGAGCACCCATCTGCGCGAGACAATTGTAAGCCTTTCCGAAAACGAGGTAAGTTATTTCAATAACATTGGAGCTTCAGCATCTGAGTGGGTATGTGAATCAGAAATCACGTACCTTGTCGTCGTGGAATCGTTGCTGGTGGTTGTCGTGGTCGTTGTCGGGTTCCTCAACACAGCAATCGATGTCGATACAATCTTCGCTCAGCCTAGCAAATGTGTGAGGCGCTAACAGACTTAAGCGAGCCGAAGGAGCATGAAGTCTTGGCATAGAATCACGTGGAGATTTTGGCGATTAGTCATCTGACATCGATCTCCTTGGCATTCTAGAATATGAAATCTCCTGAATCATTAAAAGTTACCAGTTGAAGGTTTAGCAATCAGAGTGGACAATGTCGCATTTACTCGCAGTGAAATCAAGAAGCGGGAGGACTCTGCTTCAACTATTAATATACCTCCTGCTCTCGTACATCATGAACAAATAAGTTAACTAACTATATAATCCTACTTAATATTAACACCTCAGCAAATCTCCTTGCCCTGCGAATAGTCCATAGTCTCCTTACCTCATTACTTTCTATCAACAGGCAAAGCCTTGGTAAGTGCCTTCATCCCCTTCACCATCTGGTGCGCCATTCTCCCCCACCCATATGATTCCTTTTTCTGCAAAGCATCCTCCTTCCCAATCTTCAACATGGCCTGAAGATGCTGCTCATCTTTCTCAAAAACTTTCGCCTTGACCGTTCTCCCAGCTTTTTCCCCCTTGGGTGCGCGTTCCCCTTTAGCATCCCTCTTCCTAGCATCATCTTTACGGGCCAAAAGTCTGTCAATTTCAGCTTGAGACGCTTCCGCGCCAATGGCGATCACCCGACGAGTCTCTGCGCAATCTCGTTTCCACGTGTCTGTAGTGTCCGGCGGCATTTCGAGGTTGGAGATGTATTCCGTGAAATCGTCGCATTCCTGAACCAGTGATTTGGTGCGCTGAAGCAGGTCTTGGCTTCTGTTATACAATGGATGTTTGTCAGATGATACATCTTCAAGATCAAGTTTCTGAACGGCCGCTGTGGACCCAGGCGCAGATTCTGAAGTCTTCGTCCCAGTGGGGGCTAGAGCGGTGTCAATTAGGGCAATTATGCTGGAGTGAAACTTTTCAGCTTCAGATTCCCTTGAGCCGTAAATAACAGTTAGAACAGCAGTTTAGCAGAGGAATGGAACCGAATCGCACCGGAGGATGGAGGAAATCCTTCAAAAAATGAAAAAGAAAGAAGAGAGCGGGAAAAGGGTATGGGAAACATAATTGTGGTTTCAAAAAACAGACCTCTCCCTCATTATCGCCTCTACTAGCCCTACCAGCCTCGCCTCCTCCTCACCAATGCACTTCTCAAACTCTTTCGCGTAATTGTCTCTCTTCTCAGTCCGCACCATTGCCGCCTGCAGATCCCTCAGAGCTTTCCTGTGACCCAGTTAACATTGGGCTCAATCAAAACAGGGAGCTACTTAACTCAGATGTATAGAAGCCCCTCTATATACCCTATACAGGATACCCTACCTAGTCAGCTCCGTTTCCTCATCGTCATCCTCCTCTTCATCCTCATCGTCATTCTCAGTAGCACCTAGGTTCACATCCCCATTCACAAGTTCATCATCAGACTGATCGCCGGCATCACCAGCATATTCTGAATTTTCTTCGCGTTCTCCCACGGATGAACGCGTATTTATCCTTCCTCGAACCCCAGCCCCAGCTCCAGCCCCAACCCGCATCCTCTTGCTCTTGCCCTGACCTATCGACGTGCTTCCTGGAGCTGCTGCTGCTGCTCCTCTAATGGTTAAGTTGTACTTCCATGACACCTTGTTGACGCAAGGGAATTAAGAGTGGTATAGGAGAATGGGGTGAATAGGGGCCTAGAGGTGAGAGGTTGTTGACTCACCAGCTCTCTTTCTACCACGAGGCATTTGCTCACACGGTCGATACTGTGTCAATTCGGCGCCTTTCCACCCCTCTTGGAGGCAATTACAAACCTTAACGGGGTTTAATTAATTGACGTGCCACAGATTAAAAAGTGGAGATGCAAGATGCAGGTGATCTGATAGAGTACCTGAGGCAGACGAGGATGGATGGCACTTAACTGCTCTACCCCCTATATACAGGTGTGGCTTAAGGGGTTGGGTCATGTGATACTTTGGATTCCAGAAATATCGGAGAGTACGGGGTATATACACGGGGACGGACACCAGTAGAGAATCAAACAAAAAATGCTAAAATATTGCTAAAATATTGATCAATAAGCCTATACCTGATATTTCAAGTTCGCTTCTACCAGTCTTAAGATAAATCTTGATTTGTTTCCTTCTTTAGCTTCTTCTCTCTTCTGCCCTTTGCTCTGGCTCTATACTTACTACTCAATCATGGATATGTGTATTCACACCATCAATCAGTTACTTATAAAAATAAAATAAGAAGGCGTCGATATTCATATAACAAGGGGAAAAGAAAAATATGAAAAACATGAAAAGAGGAGAGGCCAGAAAAGATCAAAAATGCTTCTAAGCAATTCAAAAAAAAGAAACAAGGTTTAAGAAAATATTAAATTCATATGAGCGTCTCAAATCAAACGAAAAACAAGAAGGGAGATAGAGGAGAAAAAAAAGAAAAAGAAAAATCGTAAGACGGAAAAATTCGTGCAAGAGCGAAAAAATTCTTCTGTTTAATGAATGAAGTTAGGTAACTGATCTGAAATATATAAAACGAAGAACCAGACAAATTATATCCGAGCTCCCAACAAGCAACCGATTTCCCAGTTTCCAGAACACATGATTGGAAAGAAAAAAAAAAAGGAAATTAAATAGACTCATGAAAATTTCTCTCTTGTCTCTTTTCACTCCAGAATGCACCAGATAAAAACACAACAAAATAATAATAAATGCAACAACCTATTTAAACGCAAGGAAGACATCAAAGTAGACATGGAAAAAAGGAAATAAAACATAAAACTGAGAAGAGGAATATACGGAGTATAGCAGAACGCGGGGGAAAATATTATAATAAGCAAAAAGTCTGGCAGAAAAACTTTATATCAACTTGGGAAAGGTAGAGAGAAGAGGGGAGGATAGGAAGAAAGGAGATTGCGCATACGGTTTTTACAAGTGCCGGGAAAAGAGAAAACGCAAGTATAGTTGTTACATGAAGAGTAGGTGAAGGTGCAGTGCTTGCCTGCTGTTTGATTTGTGGTGGGCAGATCCCCGCGAAGCAAAGGTGGGGGATGTGGTAGGTAGGGGTAATGGTAGTCAGAGCGACCGGAATCATCCGCGGGGAATAGAATGGATCCGTCCTCCGGTCCGTCATGTATCTCAAGTGAGGAAGGGGGGTCGTCGTATTAAAAGAGGGGGGAAAAGGAATCAAGCATGGAAAAAGAGAAAAGGAGAAAAAGCAAAATACAAACAAATTACATGAACAGATAAGAAGAAGGAAAATACAGAACAAAAGTCCTCCCTGTCCAGCATAAAACAAATTTCCCAAATTCCCAATTGTTCCCAATATTCTCCAATATCCACTCTTATAATCTTTCGTTTTCGCGCACCGATCTTCTGTATTTTCTCGTTGTAGCCCATTCCGACAAAAAGAAGAGGTGAGGGTTGAACTTAAGGAAAATTTGAAATCTTTTTTAGTCTCTCCTCAACTTTAATGAAGGGGGAAGTAAAACAAAGAAAGAAAGACAGAAAAAGCAAAAAAAAAAAAATAACTATACGCAGGAAAGAGAAGAAATGTAGACAAAAATAAAAGAAAATAGAAACAAGAACAAAGCTGGGCAACGAGTTGAATAAAATCCAAAGAACTAGGGGCAAAGGGGGAGGGGTAATCTTCGGGTGGTTCGAAGTTGCGATTTTGGTATCTTGATAAACATCCTTCCTTTTTACCCGCTCGTCGTAAAAGCTCGTGAAAATCTGTATATGGCCCTTCCTATAACGCTAAGCAAAGTGAGAACAAGAAAGAGGTGACAAATTATAAGGAAAAATGAAGCCAAGAAGAAAAAGAAAAAGAAAAATAGCAATTTTTTTTTAAAAAAAGAGAAGAAAAAAAAAGCAAACCAAACAGCGGCAAAAACAATTGCGAAAGCAAAAGCAAGCATGACCAGCTCGCTCATAAACGCAAAGTGCGGTGGAACTCCCGGCGCTAAATATATGACGATTCTCGGAGCAACAGTCATCAAATGAATGGGATCAGCCATCATTCGTGAGTCGGTGGGGTAGTTAGTCTATTTAAGAAACAAACTTTCTTGAAAAAGGTTTGTGTTATTGGGGGATGGGAGTCGTTGGCTGCAACGCGAGCATGAAAAAGAGAAAATCATCATCCCAGATCTCTCGGTTTGGCGTATGAAAAATCTAGTATGAAGGAGTTCAAAACGCAGAACGGATAACGCCGGCTTTAAATCAGATTTGGCGGCTAAAACGATTGGGGGTATTGTATTGGATTGTATTGTAGCTTAACGTCGGATGAGACATTTTTCAGAGAAAGCGAATGCAATATAAAATGCCATATAGAAACAAAGCGTCCGGGTATATTTAAAAAGGTATATTCAAGAACCGAGTGAAAGACCTTGGAAGCGGTTCACCCATTCGCCGTGGGTGGGATGTGCTTGGCGGCCTGCAGGGCCCAACCCAGCTGCGTTATGAAGGTCAGATAAATTCGGCTCCCCCGTCCCATAGCTAGACGGCTGGAAAGAAGCAAATGGATCTGTCTGGGGCTGTAGGACCTGTGAAAAGCCAGACACCCCCGGATCATGCTGTCTGCCGCTGGCAAATGCCTGGTAAGGGTCCATATACTGGCTTCGGAGGCTTCCTGTGATATCTCTGGCAGTTGCGTCTGAAAACCCTCCCGCGGAAGGCACTACTCCCTGACCAGCATTGGGGACAAAAGGTTTGAAGTCATGGGGTCGACGTCGATCTGGATGGCCTTCTTGGGTGAACCCTATAGTACTAGGGGGCTGAAGTCCAGCTGTTGGCGTAACAAACGATGCTGGGTTAATAGCGGACATCCAGATTCTGGTCTTGTAGATCTTAAATAGATCCGTGACGAGAGAGTTGAAATTGATGTAAGTGTCAGCGAAATAATAGAAGGTAAGCTTCTTCCAGTCCCTGTATAAAACAATGTGGTCAGTTAATTGAAGCATTCTTTTGCTACCATGGCATCGTCCTCGAGTGTCTTTAAAAGTGAACTTACATTTGGAATTCGGCGTCGAGGATTTCCATATTCAGCCGATGCTCGGCTACTTTCTGCTGGCAAACACGCTTAGCTTTAGCTTCACTCCCTTCCTTCTCGCGGAGGGTCTGGATTTCGTGGCTTTGAGCAAGCCGCTTGATCAGCTTCGGCTTAATATCGCCGCCTTGAGGCTCTTGCATTCCGTGCTGGGCCTGTGGTCCCATACCGCCCACGGCACTGCCAGGGGCTCCATTCAAGTTGGAAGAGGCACTGTTCGGATTCACGGCATTTGGAACACCAGACTGGCTCTGGCGGGAGAATATCATAAGCCATTTGTAATGCTCCTCTGCATAGTGTTCTTTAAGTTCGCGAGCTCTCGCCCAGGTGACGTTTGCATGAGCAACCGTGCCAAGGTCAGTGCCCCGATCTGCTTCAACAATTACAAGATCACCAGTTTTAACCTGCAGTCCAGTATCCTCCTGGATATAGAAGACGTCAGCCCTGCCGCACTTGAATGTGACAATGAAAAGCTGTTGGTTCTGGTGTGCGTGGGCCAAATTCGAGTGTTGACGACCAAATGCGTTGGGCATAACATATGCTTGGTGGAGGGCCGTGGAGATCCCAGAGGCAGGGATATTATCGGAGACACGGACAGGTTTATCGTGTCCAGTGAAGTAAGAAGCTGCATGTAATCGGGCTTGTAAACGTTGCTGTTCTATTGCATGTCCTGAATTACGATCATTCGAAAGAAATTGAAAATACTCACGGTTACTATCCGCAGGAGAAACACTAACTCCTCCATTAGCAAAATTGGCAAAATTATCCTCTCGGTTACCCATCGAAGCAGCCGAGCCAATAGCGGGTGGGTGGGGATCAGCAGGGGAGCCAATAGACTGGTGTCTCATGGGGATATCAGCGAAAGAATGGCGACGACTCTGAGGTCCTTCAGATGGGTTTCCAAAGCCAAGGGAGGTTTGCCAGTGGGCCTTTTTAACGTTCTCAAGAGTACGATTCTCCAAGGAGTTAAAGGCCGGGAATTGCTTCTCAAGATTAGTTGAATGTTCACTGAGCCTTCTCCAACCATTGCTCCTTGCGTTGTTATAACCAGGAGCAATCCCTCCCAGTTCGTCCAAATCCTCGACTGCCAAATCGCCCTCCTCTGGAACACTTCCAGGAAGCCGGTGCGGGTTGTGGCCCTGAGCAATGGAGAACCCACTTGTTGCAGAGGCAGAAGACATCGCACGATCGCGGAACCGAGAATTGTCAAGTTGTCCGGATGCAGCTTGACGCAAAAGAGCGTTTTCCAATGAAAGCTGTTCAATCCGACGTGCTTGGTTCACAGAAGACCAGTTATATCCACCGTCAGCGCCCTCCGTGTTGTCATCGCCTTCATCTTCACGAACACGCCCAAGGGTAGCCGTGTCATGTCCTAGGTCTCCAAGCATACTTGGTCGAGAAGAGCGGCGCTGGATTGAAGATAATGGCGCAGCAGTCCCTCTGCGTGTTGCTGGGGCACCAGCAGCGCCGTTATTAGGGGACAGAGCATCTTGCTGGTCCGTATCTAGCTGGCCAACGGAATACGACTGGGAGCGATATGTCTTTGGTGTAGGCTGAAGAGGGATCGAAAACGGAATGTTGGAGTCTCCAGATATTGTTCTTGCTAGGGGGCTAAGAATAACATCACCACTATTGGCAGTTGATGAAGATGGCATAATAGTGGATGTGGGTGACTGAAGAACTTCTGCCAATCTCGATGGGGGGTCTTTCCGTGTCTCTTGGTTCCAGATTGATGACCACGCGAAGGACCCAGTCCCAGCCGATCCCCAGCTAAGTGGCGCATTAAGCCCGGGACTAGTGGCACCTCCCCATGTGGTTTGGTCGGCGGCGGGGGTTGTAGGATTAGAATTTGCTGATGAAAAAGAGGCGCTTGTTGGTAGAGAGGCCTTCCGAGCTAGCGGGTTCGGGTCGTTAAGCCATGATGTGCGCCGCGTGGGTTTAACTACGGGGGCAGCTGGGGTTTGGCCATGGTGGTGCTCTTCATCCTCCGAAGAAGCCAAAGCCTCGGAATCAGGGGTTGATCTTCGAACCCCAGGACGAGTTTTCTCGAGCAAGATTGAAGCGTTATTCCCAGGGGGTGGGTATATGGGATGCGGGCTTTTTGCTGCAGGTGTCGTACTTTTGCTAGACGTGCTCCTGCTTGACGAAGCCATGATTTCGAATGACTTCAGAGAATCGAGGTAGAGGTTTAGGCGGAAAATATGGAGAAGAACGTCGTCCTTTTACGCGTTGATTAGCTGTTGAAGCAAACCTAAGTTCTATACAGCTATAATTGGAGTGTTAGCAAGGTGGCGGCCGTATGGGAATTGCAAAAGATCATTTAAGAGGACGACTCGTGGCATCAGGGAGACTTTTGAATAAAGGTGGCTACGTTCACGAGCTGTGAACCCCGATTGCCCGTGAATCCGGATCGACAAAATTCACAAGGTGTAATGTTGACATGGAAGCGAAAGGACAACACACTTACAACTTGTCAACTAATAAGCAGCCTGCAATCGCAGCTCTGAGCAGATCTTTAGTGATATGCTTTGATCACGCAATCAAAAGCCTTAAGATGTGCAGAGGGCAGGCACATCGGCCCAGCGTCGCCTGGTTTATCGCGTAGTGTTGTTATTGCAGAGAACAAACGAAGTGAATGGCTGGTGGCCAATAGATCGATCAAACACACAGGGAATGAGAGCTCTAAAATCATCAAGATAAGGGTCAGCCATCATATTCACATTAATAGTCCCAATAAAGAATCCCAAGGCTGCCATCAGTGGTTAAATGGAAAACCCTAAAAGGTCAATGTGAAATCCCCCGCCAGAGTCGCCTGATGAACGATTGCCAGTCGACAGGAACCCCGCGCATTTCCAGATGATCGGACAATTCAATATCCAAGCGATTAAGCAAGGGTATTCTCATCGTATGGCGCGCATTGGACCGGAGGCGGGAAACAATAACCAACATCGTGCAAGGCGTGGCGAATCAAATTCCCCCCCCGGTGACTGGAGGTAATTGCCGGGCCTCAAAACGGGCATCTAATTACCGGCTGAGATTTTTCCGGTCTTGGAGAAAAGTACGACACTTCAAATTGATAAATGTTCTCGAGAATGTCATAAAACACATGTCCACGCTAGGACCCTCTGTATAGTCGAGCGAGTTCCGAATCACGTAGTTCAGAGAATATAGGTTATGGATTTTTAAGCGTTTCTGATGGAGCGAACAGGCGGGGCAGCCAGCAACAAATCGCGATTCCGGCGGATCCGTCGTGGGGCGAAATGGGGGAACTTCACAGATACCCGACAGCAAGAAGAGTAAAAGGGACAAGAGCTTACCGTCAAACAAAGTAATCCCTAGCTATGCGACAGTCGAAAGAGAGCGGAAAAAGGAAAGGAGGTAATCGCAAGAAGGGCTGGTCCTTGGATGCAGTCGCGTAACAATAATCTATATGAATCTATCAACGGTTAGCTCCTTGCATGTTAATTTTAGACAAGTATCATCGACCAGAAGAGGGAAACAAGCCAGAGAGAGAGAGAGAGAGAGAGAGAGAGAGAGAGAAACATAGCGTTGTCATACTCACTACTCTAGGGTATTTTTGGCTCTGGCTCTGTTTATTATTGTGGGCGACTGCACGGGAGGAGAAGAGAAAAGAAGTAAAAAAAAAAAGGA